>OZ038382.1:8951481-9198981 GCA_964036045.1 Eutreptiella sp. 'Long Island Sound 2002' | reverse complement strand
GATCAGTGTATTCCGATGGGCGGCAGCTTTTCAGCCCAAAGTGCAGACTTGCACTGTGTTTGGTCAGGCTACACGGGGAGGAGCATTTTTCGACGCCTTGGGGCCTTAAACATTTCAGCTGAGGGATACATTTTCTGGGAGGGCACTTGGACAATCGCGCTGTGCCAGTTCCGCGACAATGTTTTGTTGGCGACCGACGCGAGGCCCGATGACTGCATAGCGGTAGTAAGCCTGGTGCGAGGGGTCCTTGAGGAAGCCTGGGGATTGCCACTGGAGTGTGCCTGTGCCGACCAGCAGGGAGACTGCTCGGGTTCCTGTTTGCAGAGAGTGGTGCGCTGTATGGGATTCTGTATAGCGATGGGAGGGGAGGACGGGGGTATCTGTCATGTGCAACCTGCAGCATTGAAAGACGACTGGTAACTGCGCCTGGGACCCTCCCTCATGACCCCAGGACACAGCTACAAGGGCTATTTGGCTGGCATTTTCACGGGAGCCCTGGTTAACGGACGCAAATGGACAGGGTCGTGGGCGGGGCAAATTCTCAGTTCCCTGGCGTGGGTCCAGACCGCCCTGCACGCTGGGTACGCATGTGGGGACACGATGCGTCACATGCACAGGGCCGTACACCGCGCGTATGCTGACTCACCCCACAATGTCCTTGGGACGGTGAAGGCGGTGCACGGGTTGTCTTATCTGCTGCCGGCGCGAAAGTGTGCTGTGGTTGAGGCTTTGCAGGCGTGGCTTGTAAAGAATGCTTCCTGGGAAGGGGACCGGTACACGTCGTGGGCACCACGGGGCCATGTTGTACTGAGAGCATACGACACGGTGTGGAACCACGACTGGGAAGCACTGCATAACTTGAAAGCACAATGCTGCCCTGGGGCAGGGTGTGTGTGTGTGTGTCCCCCCGGTAACGGGTGGTATGTGACCGGTGTTCCGGATTACAGCCAGATGGTAGCATCGCAGGGCGGGAATCCGGGGGCCCCTTGCCACTTTACGGCGGGTCACTGGGGACCTCTTGCCCACAGAGGCGGTGTGTGTGTGTGTGTCCCCCCGGTAACGGGTGGTATGAGACCGGTTGTCCTGATTTCACGAATCCCTTTACTGTACAGTTAGCTTGGCGTAGACTTCAGACAGGGGAGGGATGAGCTTTATGGTTGCTTCTATAATGGTGTTTTGCCTGCAGGGGTGGACACTCGCGGTCGCAGCGCAGTGGACCGCCCCGTCGACTGAGAATGCCAATTCCGTCTGTCTGTGCCTTCGCTGTGTGGCTGCTGTACTTCAGAAAGGCGCCTAGCCACACATGTTCCATGTCTACAACTTCTTCTACCTGACACTCATGGCCTGACGAGATTCGTTCCCCGACCAGCGCTGTGCTTTTGTACCGTGCATGTTCGCTCGCTTCGTTAGTGTGTGTGTGTGTGTGTGTGTGTGTGTGTGTGCGTGTGTGCGTGTGTGCTTGTGCGTGTGTGAGCGGGTGTGTGTGTGTGCGTGTGTGTGTGCGTGTGTGCGTGTGCGTGTGTGCGCGGGTGTGTGTGTGTGTGTGTGTGTGTGTGTGTGTGTGTGTGTGTTTGCGTTTGTGTGTGTGTGTGTGTGTGTGTGCGTGCGTGTGTGTGTGTGCGTACGGTCTGTCTGCACGGCTGGGGTTACCCAGACCTGGTGGGGCTGCAGGAGGTTGGCAAGCTACCTGCCCACATGGTGGTCCATGCCATTTACTGGGCCACCCTCACCCGGGCGGCACACCCGGCGGCCGGGGTAGGGGTGCTGGTGCGATGGCACCCCACCTTTCGGGAAGTGTGGGGGGACGTGCACTCCAGTGGGCGGGGCATAGCCCTTGAATACCGGAGTCGGGGTGGACATCCTGGCTGTGGTGGTCTATTTCCCAGCGGACCAGGACTTGGACGTCGTGCGAAGCCTTCTCGCATGGGCCCTTGGTGTCATGGCCCCCCCGTCGTGGGGTGTATACCCTGATGTTGGGGGACCTCAACGCCAACCCGGGGTGGGCGACGGGTTTCCGGCTGGCCCCGGCTGCCCTCACTATCCTGTGGGAGGACTTCCTGCAGGACACGGGGCTTGCCCACTGCGGGCCCGCCGTGGAGGTGCCCACGTGGACCGACGGACGGGGATGCGTGGGGGTGATAGACCACGTTCTGCACGGGCCCGTCCCGAAGGAGGGACACCTGTGGGTGGACGAGACTTCTCCCTTCCCCTCGGACCATCGCCCGGTGGTGTGGGACACTCGGGATGTCCAAGACCCGGAAGACAGGCCGTGTGTGCTCCTGCGCGCCCGGCACTTTCAGATACGTGACCCGGGCGTCACGGGGGTCTACCATGCGGCCTTAGCGGCAGCCCGTCAGGAGAGGGGCGCGCGACCGGAGGATTTGGCGGATCTGTACGCGTACTTCCTGGCCTCAACCATCCGGGCGGTGGAGAGTGCCCATGGTCCCCCCCGAGAATTCGGGGAGCTCCCAGGACGCGTGGACCAGGTCCATCGTCAGCTCCGGGCACACGCTAAGCGGTGCCCCTAATGGTGGGAGTCGTTGGACACCCTCAAAGAGCGGTTGGATCTACGCCAGGACCTGGCTGAAGCCTGGGAGGTGGGGAACGTGCAACGGTACCTCGCCCATCTCCCATAGGTGGCCCAGTTCACGAGGCCCTCTCGGGGGGCCTTCCGGTGCCTGTACGGGCCGGCCCGCACGCCGCCGGTCCAACCGCGGTTCTCCGCCCACGTGGACGTGGCTCCACGCGCCAGGGCCAAGGTAGCTTTGGACCAGGTCCGACACCGTCGCCAGAAGACGCTGAGGGAGTTGACGCCGGGGGACATTAGGGCCCTCACGGGGTTGGTCACGCCGGCACAGTTGCTGGGCTTGCCCACGGCGACAGCCCCACACCTACGCCGCATTCTCCAGCGTACTGGCAACACGGCGCCGGCTCGGGGCCAGCTACAATACTGGTTGTTGCGGGAAATGGACGACGACGGCCTCGCCATCGTGTGCGAGGTCGTCAACCGTTGCATGCAGGGGGAACGCCTGGAGGCCCTTGCGCACGGAGACCTCCACCTCCTCCCTAAGAAACCTCCCCATGGCATTGGGGCCAACGACCGCCCACTCACTAACCTTGTTCTCATGCGCAAGGTTGTGGGCCTAGTGGTGAAGGAGGAGGAACAGCCCTGGCTTCGGGAGCACGGCTTCCTGCCCCCCAGCCAGGCATGTATTAGAACGGCAGTACACCGTAGGAGGAGGGGGGGGTACCCCCCCCTTGGACCCCCCACCTCCCCCCCCTAGACCCCCCTCCCCCCCTTCCAATGTGTGATTGAACACCTGATCGGCCTGTTGCTGTCACTGTAAAGATGAGACGCGGTGTCAACTGACACTATGCTCTCTGTAGGTCCTCAAGACTACTTGATTCAAGGCTGGGTGGATGGTCTATCGTGCTCTTGGTTTCCGGCCGTCTGCTGTGTCCCACTGCATTGTAGGACACACCATGGACGGTTTCTTTCTTGTGAAGAAGGCAGTGGAAACTGTCACAGTTCAGGACCTGGTGGCAGCCATCCTGTTTTTTCGGTGTGCTGACATTTTCCGTGGGAAGCGGCGCGAGACGGCCTACAATCTGGCGCAAAAGAGTGCTGCCTTTTTACATAAGCGGGTCTTGGCATCGCAGCAGAGGTTATTGTGTAGAGCGGCAAAACGTGGGTCAGCGGACCATCGCCGCATTTTGCCTTACGAACTGCATGCTATACGACATATTGTGCAGCCCAACCTGTATGTTGTGATGCCACGCAACACTAATTTGTTGCAGCATGCATACTTGCAAGCCTGGAAGCGCAATTTACTGCCAGAGAAAGCTGTGCGTCCTGTAGCGCAGGCAAATGCGCTCTCTCAGGGCAGCCAAAGCAGCAACAACGCAACAGCAGCAGCAGCACCCACACAAAGGACGGCACTGACGAACGTCCTGTGGAGTTCGAACAACTGACAAAGTGCATCTGCAGTGTTGCACAGCTAACAGCGTCAACACCACAATGCTGCTACAACGAGTCACAGAAGTTGGCATCCCTTTGGCAGGCTGCGATGAAGAAACAGGGTGACCTAGGTGCACTTCACCATTTCATTTGGGTGGTGGAGACGGAAACCTGGTCCATTTTGCGGCAGCTAGAGTTGCCATTTAAGTTGTCAGCGGCCCTCCAGCGCCCCCCAGAGGACCCACACGATGCCCTGCCATCAGAGTGGGACACCGCTAAGGCACAGAGCAGTCTGCGTTTGCTGCAGAATGCACTTCCTTTGGCGCGGCTGAATGAGGAATTGCGGGCGCAGTTCGTTACCCATCAGCGCCTTTCAGGACTCCCCGCCCGATTGCCACCGGGCAAGGACTTTGCTGCGCGGTCAACCGCAGGAGAAATTTTCTTGCGCCTTCTCTTCCGTGACATGACACAAGAATCAGGGGCACTACTGAAGAACACTGTTGGCTACTCCCTGATGGGTGACTCTGCCCACAAAAAAAAGCTGCGTGTGCCACCGGAGGCCTTCTTGCTGCGCCACGTGACGGAGGATGGCGACCTTGAAATTAGAACGATTGGGTATACGTACCCGACGCTCAAGCAGTACGTGCAGTATTTGCGTGACCGGAAAACCGACCCCACGAATAATAAAACCCTCTCCGAGGCCCTTTTTGGTGCTGTGCGGACGTTGAAGAGATTGCGCATCCTGATGCGCCGCCGCTATGGACAGTCCTCGCTTGACATGCTGATTCACTTTTGTGGGGACGGTGCTTCAGTGAACAATAAGTTGGGCAAATTGCTCCGCAAACGTGCACCGTGGATCACATGTGCAGTGGACGTCGTGCATGACCTCGAACGGTGTTTGGAACAGGGGTTGACATGCCCTGCCGTTGTAGCACTGCACAAAGGTTTCATGGATACCTTGAGGGGTTTGGTGAATTTCATCAACAACGGCAATGTGCACTCTGTAGCTCTGTAAGCAGAGGATGACGGGGTGGTGTTGGGGGCAGTGATTGATTGGCGGTGGGCTGGATCCACCCTCCGATGTTTGGGACACTTTTTTCGGGCTTTCAAGGGTGTCGCTTCTGTTTTGAAAGGACCCTAAGGCTAAACCCTTGCTTGATAAGATGCTAACTCTGGATTTCATAGCCTCGGGGGCAGTTCTGAGGGACATCCTGTCAGAATTGTCTTCTGTGGAATATAAAGGACAACGCACTGGGTTCACCTTTGCTGACCTAACTGTAATTTCAGCCGCCATTAATCGCATGGACGGCGACCCTGCGACCAGAAGGTATACCAAAGAAATGACAGAATCCGTCACTCAGGTGCGGGGAGGTCCTGCTTTTGTGGGGTTGGCAGTGAAGGGCACATCTACCAAGGCACTTGCTGCAGGGCGCACGTTGCGGCAGGCTATTGTCCGCGAGGCCAGGCGGCGTCTGGTCAGGTATGATTTGATTAAGCATCTGAAGTGGCTTAACCCATCCACCTGGCCCACCCCCGACCACCCCTCTTGGGATACCGTTGGCAACTCAGCAATTGAACACTTGGTTGGGCACTGGAACGAATTTTTGATGAAACGACATCGCTGGACGGATCCACTGTTTGGAGTGCTCGAGGAGTGGCAGGACATCAAAAGGCACCTGGTGGAACATAAGGCGTTGGGACAGGTAGGGGTGAAAGACATCGTTTCCTTTTGGAAACCCATCATGCGGCAGCGCACCCGTTGGCCGCGTATGCACGTCATTCTGCGGTTGGCGTTGGCCTTGGCCCCTGGGTCTTGTGATGTGGAGCGGCTCTTTTCGCTTCTCAATCGCATCAATAGGCATGACCGCAGGAGGTTGACAATGCACTCCCTTGAAATGCTGCTCGTGGTAGCAAGGGATGCAGCGCCCTGGCTTGAGTACAATTATGAAGAGGTGGTGAAGAAATATAGGGAAAAGCGGCATGTCCGCAAGTTGCGTGCTCCCCGCCGTGACAAGGGCAAGAAAAGGAAGCGTCAGAGTGATTCTGACAGTGACAACCGTGCATATTACTCAGACCCAGACTCTCGGTCCAGTGGTGGGGATGTTAGCAGTGTGGACACCAGTGGCACAGATTACTCCAGCTCTTCCGATGGACAGTGTGATACGTCTTCCGAGGAGAGTTCTGATGCCGAGTAACCCGGACCTGAATGACCCTGTGTGTACCTCAGTGAACCTGAATGAATCTGTGTGTACCTGAGGGAACCTGGCGCTTGCATTGTATCGCAAATTCACCATCCAGAGACATGCGGGTGTGCTTTGCAAAGAAAAGGGTGAGCAGAAATGGACAGCTGAACCACCAGAACCCATTTTCAAAAATTGGTCCCGGTGGTCTCCCACCCCGGTACTAAGCGGGCCTGAGTGGGCTTAACTTCTGAAATCGGGAAGGGTCACAGGCCCTCCTCACACTGGCACATGTTTGTGAGAACTATGGTCAACAACCTATACAGAACTTTTGGGAATTTTTTTTGGATAACATGTCATGCTATGAACCTTGGGATGCACAAATCCAGGAGTTCTGTGTGATAAGTGAGTGGTAGAACAGTGCACTGCAGGTCTACAGGTAGTTGGTTCAAACCCTGCTGGAGGCATATTTTTGCTGGTGATGATGTCCCACGGATTTTCGTTTTTTTGGGTGCCATTGCCATCTTCGGCAGATCAAAAAAAGATTTTTCCCATTTTTTTGCCGGACACCCTAGGAGGAGGGGTGTCCTAGCCAGACCCCCCTCCCCCGCCCCCCCTCAGACCCCCCCACCCCCCCCCCTCCCCCCCTTCTAATACATGGTTGCCCCCAGCCAGTTTGCCCTGTGGCCAGGAACGTCCGTGTGGGACTTCCTCAGGGTGCTGCACGACTACTTCTGGCACCGGTGGGGCTCCGGGGGCGAGGCTTGGCCCATATTGGACGACGTCCGGCACGCCTTCGGTTCTCCACGTGTCCCGTGACTCGGTACACCGGGTGGTGGGCTACGGTCCGGATTCGTGCCTTCTGCACCGTTCTTTGGTGGAGGACATGCGCCTCGACATGGGCGGCACGGGTGATGTCGACCACGCCGAGGGGTGGTTTGATGCGGGGTCCGGGCAGGGCTGCCCTCTCTCCCCGTTGGATTACGCGCCTATGGGGGAGGTATGGGCGAAGATGGTGTCCAAGGCCTACCCCGGGGTGCTTAAGCCTGCAGGCCTGCTGCACAGTTTGGCCTGGGCCGACGACACGGTCTGGCTGGGGGGCTGCTCGGAAGACGTGTCCGCCATCGCTAAGGCCCTCCCCGCTGCGGAGGACGCCGTGGCCCTGGGGTCCGACGTGTCTAAGATGCACGTGCTGCGCACGTGGATGGAGGGACAGCGCGTACGGTACGGGGTGCCTTTGGTTTGGATGAATGGGGTCCGGCTACCCGTGCCGTCGGAGCCGGAATACATCCGCTCTCTGGGGCGACACGCCCTCCCACATACCTATCACAAGGAGGACTTTCGGAAGTTTATGACGGCGGCACGCCGTGCATCCGCAGTCATCTTCATCAAGTCCTTGCGGGCACAATACCCAGCAGCCATGTACAACCCGAAGGCAGGCGGCATGGCTCGGTTTCAGGCCGGGGTTCGCCCCCCCCCCTGTCAGGGTGTGGCATCTCGCGGACCTCCCCGCCGTTTCCGCCCTACGAGCGGTCTTGGGGGAGAACCTACCGGCGCATCGCCTGCTCGGGCCCGTGTAGGCAGGTGTCTCATGCATATTGCCCCTGGGCCCCGACATGTTGACCACATTTGTGCTCAACTACGCCCGGCAGTTAAACCACCCCAACCCCCTCACCCGGGCCTCCGCCCGGTGGGGACACATGGGCGCCCTCTGGCGGTTTAGCCCGGACATGCCGTACGTGCACCGGGGGTTGGCGGACTGCGACTGTCACCCCACGGACCACGACCGATTCCTAAAATATACTTGGCTCATGGAAATCCGGGTCTGGGCCGTCCCGGAGAGCCACGCCGTGGAGGTGACCAAGCACCCCCTGGTTACGGCGAGCAACGCCGACGAGGCGAGCGATGCCCACGCGGCCCTGGCGGCCGGCTACAGGGACTGGTCCAGCACCCGCAAAGCGGGATGGCCGTCGCGTTTTCGCGGGCCGGAGTCCCTCCCCCAGTGGCACCGACACGTGCGGTGGGCCCGGGAGGTGCACCCTGAGGGAAACACCCTGCAGGACATACCCGTAGAGGCGGTCTTCGTGCAGGACGCCTCTTGGTACCCCAACCACACAGCCGGTGGCGGCCTGGTGGTGGCGGATCCGGCGACCGGGTGGCACCAGACTTACCGGGTGCCCATCCCGGTCCACATGGATGGATCCTACCAAGCGGAGCTCTACCGTGGTTTGGGGCACCCGGGGCCCGCAGTGGTCCTTCCATGACAGCAAGGGGTACATCGACGCCGTCCAGTCCCGGAACCCGGGGTCCTCTCCGCTCTCGGCTGACCTACTACGGGCTTGCCGGGGGCTTCTGGCCGAGGGGTTCTGCGCCCCCCAGCATTTGTACTCCCACCGCGTCGGCACCTTTCTGGACTCCCTGTTGGACGTGGCTGACGGGGAAGCCAAGAAGCAGGCCGCTAGGGCCCGACCCGAAGTGGGCTGGATCCGGGGGCTCCAGGCGCCCCGGGTCTGTTTCACCCACAACGACGTCCAGGTGCATAACCTGGACCGCCTGGTCGAGGTTGCGGCGCGCCGTCTTTGGGGTCTCCACATGGAGGCCCCAGAACAAGTGGAGTGCAAGTCCATGGCGGTTTATCACGCCGTCATGGAGCGCGGCTTGGTCCGGTGGGGGGCACACCTCCGCACGATGGCACTTCGTGACGGTTTGGGGCATGCCGGGGACGAACGCCCCTGCCCCACTTGCCTCCAGAGTGTGGGGACACGCCATTGGGTCTCGGCCTGCCCATGGCGGCACTTATTTCGTTTGGCCGTTCATACCCAACTGCACATACGCTTGGACACGTTGTGTGCACGTTGGAAGCGGCGCGCGGTATCCCTGTGGGGGGTCATAGTTCTGTATGGCCCGGATGCGTTTGCCCTCAGTGTGGGCTCGCCGGGCGACGACGACCCCCATCCCGGGCCGGGGGTTCGCACGTTATACCTTGACCCTTCCGGGGACTGGGAGCCTGAGGATCTGCGGTACTTGTATGATCGGGGGCTTGTGGTGGGTGCCGCACAGCGGCTGCTGGCCACCGTCGTAAATTTTTGGGACGCTTTGGACCGTAAGCGGGAGATGCCCATCATCCCAGCGGCCCGGGAAGTCCACTACCGGAACACCTGGAGGCAAACGTGGGACCTGTCTGTCCGGGTCCCGGAGAGGTTTGACCCGACCGCCTACGAGTGGGGGGCCCGGCCGGCCATGGCAGGGGCCTGGCCCGGGGCTAGCCTTTTGTGGCCCATGTGTGAGCGATGTCGGCTCTCGGCCATCATGCCCCCGGGGCAGCAGCAGCCCCCGGAGTGGGGCGGCTCTCAGCGTGTATTTTGGTACTCGGACCGTCCTTTGCCCAAGGCCCTGGGCCGTTGGCCCGGTGCTGTCCGTGGGGCACAGGTGGTTATCATAGACGGGCCGGGGGGTCTCCCCGCACGGCGACTGGTCTGGCTCATCGGCTACGGGCCACCCCACCGCTACGTGGGGATGTACGAGGTGAGGGCACCCCATGACCGGCGGCTGGCACGTCGGCTGCGGGATATGCTGTTGGCCACGCTGCGCATGGCCGGGTTCCAGCCGAGGGTCAGCTATCAGCTGTTGGGGCTCGCCCTTCGTTCCCCTCGATAAGCTCCGAGGCGTTGCCGTACCAGGTACGTTCCCGTGGGCGGGGCCGGAGGGGTGTAAAGGATGGCTCCGCGCACGGACACCTTCGGCAGAAGTGCTGTGCGCCGGGGGAGGGGGGGGGGGATCAGGCCACGGACCAAGCCCCCATGACCCGCCGGCCACACGCCGCCCAGTCGGTAGGCACTGGTGGGCTACGGGCCCACACCCGTGAGACTGCATCCCCCGTCCCTTGGGGGGGTGGTGGACCGTGCCGGAAGTGGAGCCGGCGCTTCACCTCGCCCCCATTCCGTGCCCCTGGGGGGGATCCAGCAACGTGCAGGGCGGGAGTGCATGCGCGTTGTGAGGGCCAGGGGACAAGGGGAGGAGACGAAGAGGAGAGCCGCCGCCATGATGCTTAGCCGGACGGGTTGGGACAGAACCCCCCTCTCGGTCGCCGGCCAGACCAATGAGGGCCGGCGGGCACCATGGGGATGTGCCGCGGGTGCGCCCTACCGGGGGACCGCATCTCCTCCTCCCCTCCTCCTCCTCCTGTGTGTGTGTGTGTGTGCGTGTGTGGAACAGGAGCTTGCAACACCCGATCCCATGGACATGTCCGTTGCTAACAGCTCATTGCAACCCATCCCTATCGTCAAGCCGGAAATGCCTTCCTAGATGGAAATGCCTTACAAGCCTCCTATGCCCGGACCTGAACCTACCGCGTCCACTGAGCCGTCCCGATTACGAAAGCTTACCAAAAAGAGGTCACAACAAGAATCGGGGTCCAATTTCGGAGGGGTTGACCAGGCCATGACGAAAGTCGCCGAGCTACAATCTTCGGCGACCACGGAACGCATTTGTGTGGACCTGACGGCGGTCAATTCCCGAGTGGCCCACTGTGAGCAGAACCTCCAGAAACTTGTGTGTGTGTGCGTGCGTGTATGTGTGTGTGTGTGTGTGCGTGTGTGCGTGTGTGTGTGTGTGTGTGTGTGCGTGTGTGTTTCCATGGGCCTCTACCAGACTGCTTGACACCTGCCGACACCTGCCGTGGCAGGTGTTAGCGCCAAGTATGCTCGTGCACGAGTCGACTGGGTCCGGCCCCTACGCACGCTGTATTTTGGGTAATGGTCCGAACAAATCTTGACAAAGCGCGTCCAGTGCCATGTCTTTTGTGTGCCCTGCCTGTCAGTCCTGGGTGGCTCTCCTGGTGCCACTCTGTCAGCGTTGGCCCCTTCTGCGCTGCACCCCCTGTGCACCGCCACGGCCACCAAGTCTCTTGGCGTCCAATCTTGTGGTGCAGGAGCAAGCACACTGCCATCGCACTGGGGTCCTCCATGTACGTGTTCGGAGGCAAAGACCGCGAGAAGATGTGTGAGTCGGACCTGTGGGCCCTGGACACTGTCATGATGAAATGGAAGAAGATGGACTGCGCAGGTGCAGCGTTGCCGCGCTGGTCATCGTTTGCGCCTGCAAAGTTGGGGGTGTAGCACACTCGCGGGTGTACGGGTGGTCCTCTGGGGACCCCGATGAACACAGCGGACCGGCGACCACCGGCCAATCGTTGTCAGTTATGCGCTATTCGCTGGCGGTTGCCAGTCGGCTTTTATGAGATGGCCGCCGCCATAGCGTGACCAGTCAACTGCGGTCAGTGATCAGCCCATCACTGCAGGGGGGGGGGGAAATTGCGGGAGGGGGGGATTTCGAGGGGGAATTTTCGCGGGGTGTGACCAACAACTGCACTGCGAATTCAGATGCAGGTGAGTATTGTGAATTCAGACATGTGCAGCGGTGTACCATGCGGAGGGAAGGGTCGAAGGTGTGTTTGTTTGCAACGTGCAGTGGTTGTGTCACTAGAATGCATTGAAAATAAAAGGAACCATGCAGAGCCCACCAGGAAATATCAGCAGGATTCCTGGAGGTGGAATCCCCCCTGAAATGATTGGATGCCATCATACCCGGGGGGGTGGGGGGGGAGGCAAAGTTTGGAATGGCAAGGGTCTGCAAGGCCACATCATTTTCCGGGAGCCCAGGACCCGAGACGAAGCGGGGGCAAGCTCTCCGCGGCCCTGCTAGTCCCGGTGTAGCAAGTAGGCGATACTGGCGGGTGCCGAGAAGTATCAGAGGTACGCGCGGCAAAAGACAGGCAGCACTCGGGATCACCGTTTACAACTTACAGTTATCATCACAATGACGACACAGGCACGTCTAATATGACTGAACAACTTGCACTGGGAGTATACACTCGCTTGCCTGTAGGGCACACCGTGTGCTGTGCCCACGCCGTTCGGAAAGTAGGCTATTTTCGCCGCGTTTCCCTCAATGGCCAATGTGACCGCAGTAACTACTGTGTTCCCATGCACAGGACTGCTCAGATTCGTACTCAGTCCAGAAACTGAGACAATGAGGGAGAACAAACTATGTTTCACACTAGAAATGCCAGATTGCTCTCTAAATCTGCTGTTTTTGCGCTGTGGGCGTAGCCCCAGTGGTGGGTGGTTTCCAGGGTGGTCATGGGAAAGCTAACTCACTCTGCGGGCGCTGTGCAGAAACGCCCCCGCATACCCTTGCGGATCGTCCCTCCTGCACACACAGGCTCCATGTCCATTCCGTAGCCCTGATCCCCCCCCCCACACCCCGTCCCCTACCAACGCAGGGGAGAAGCCTGCAAAGCGCTGGCAGCATTCTGCATGTGTCGTGGACGACAACATGCTGTTGTACGGGGGCTACACCGGCAACGACGAGCTCCTGGACGACCTCTGGAAGCTTGAGCAGTCCGTGTGGCGCCGCGTCACGTTGCCGGCTCAGGGGCCCTGCCCCGGGCCCAGGGCCATGCACTCCAGCCTTGTGTACGACGGATGCATGGTGGTGCTGGGAGGGACCGGCCTGGTGTCCGGGTGCAAGGAGGAAGCCAAGGGCCTGTACAAGCTGATTACCACAGGTTTGAACGCGTTTCTGGGTGGCACAATTGGAAGACCCCATAAACCCGACCGCCCCCCCCCCCCCAAATTTAGTACCCCTCCCATAATTTAGTCCCCCCAAAAAAAATTAGCAGCTCCCTTGCTCCATTAAGCAGTCTGCCAAAAAATTTAGTGCCCCCTTGAGCCTCCCGCAAGCAAACGGAACATGAACAAATTGAGGGTACACTTTTAGCACAACTGCAAATGTCGTTTGAAGAATGCAGTCAATTTCATCTGCTTCTTTCCATTGGAAACACCAGCACAGGCATGAATCAGAATCTGAGTGTTCCATGCAGTCAATAGAAAGGAAAACTCAATGAAATGTAAAAATCACATGTGGCACGCACCCCCCCCCCCCCATATACCCCCCAAAATTAGTACCCCCCCCCAGCCTTAGTGAGCATTCTGCCGAAAGTAGTACCCTAGGGTACTAAATTTGGGGGGGGGGGTGGCACAAGGCCTCGGTATCAGATTTCGGGGGGGGGGGGGTGGTACGCCCTGTAAGCTGCAGCGAGGTGCAGACTCACTGTGGAGTGAGCAGGCAGCGTATGACGCTGCGCGGTGCATAATAAGGTTGTGGTCAATGTTGCCATCGAAAGTAAGGCCTGTTCCAGCCTTTTCTTAGTGCCTTGCCCACTCTACCCCTGGGTTTGGGGGGCGGGGTTACGTGCCTGCCTTTTTCAAAATGGTTGGTGCCTCCCTCTGATGGGACCTGCAGCCCCCCCCGGGGGGGGGTGGGGTCGGGCCAAGAGTGGATTGGTAGTTTTGAGAGGAAGGGCTATATTCCCTGATATTTTGGGTGCTTCTTTAGCTTCCCCCCCCCCCCTACCCCCTGTGGGGTAGGTCAAATGCAGTGGGTGCCTGCCAAAAGTGGGTGCCTGCTCTTCTCATTCTGCCCCCCCCCCTCCCCCCCCGTTGCTAAGAAAAGCCTTGGCCGGTTCTGGCTGCAAAGCAAAGGGATTTGGGGTTCTGACCCCAACGTCCCGCCCAACTAGTTTGGCCCGAGATCGGGGTGCGGGTCCACAATGGCTGGCGGGTCACTGTGCAGTGCGTCCCTTTGGTGTCCAGTGGCCTGTCTTTTGCGTGACCTGCTTGCGGGTTGAGGTCATTGGTGTCTCGGAGTGACGCGGAAAGGAGCCCTTTTGTGAGGGAGCTGGAGGAGAGGGCAAGGGGAGGGTGGGGGGCCGGAGGGAAGGGGCACATGCCCTACTTCGGCTCCTTTTCCCGGCTTTGATCGGTTGTGCCAACGGAAATCCCGGACTTTGCCTGACCCTGCGTCGGGTGCACACAGAGGAGGGCAAAGGGGGCAGTGGGGGGGGGGGATAGGTTTCATAAAGGCTGGTCGGCTGCTGTTTTAGTACAACCACCTCTTGTACATGACCTGCTGATCGAGCGACGGGTGACCATCCGAGGGATGGACGTCCCAAGTGCATGTGTCCGAGTGCAGCTTCTTGGCCACGGAAGAGGAGGGGGCAGCCAGTCAGACCGGCCAGACACAAAGCCAAGAGGTGATGGGGTCTGGCCTGTGGCAATTATGGGCCTACACACACAAACGGGATTGTGGATTTGCAGTGCTGAGTCATTGGGCCGTGAACTGGACACTACACTCTGTTCCTCCAGATGCCTCTGCCGGTCAGACGGGAGGCTGACAACCGCTAAGTCACCCCCAAATGGTCTTGATGGACGACACAGTGGCTGTTGGTTTAGCGGCGGCGGTTACCTGATGGCGATTGGCTGTAAGCGGTTGGCGGCCAACTGACAGCGGTCTTCAGGGACTCAGTTGCTGTTGCTGTTCCTTTGCTGGAGCGGCAGAGATGCATTGTCCTACAGACGGTGGCGCATCTCCGGTGGGGGAAAGTTGTGCGGGGAACACGTCGCAGTGCAGTTACGTGGCGAAATTCCCCGGAATGGGGATGTCGCCATGCCTGAATTGGAATATTGTTTTGGCATGTGTGCCCCCCCTCCCCCGCCCCACGCCTCTGGACTCCCCCCATCACCCAAATTTGTAGGGTGGGAAAACATTAAGATTACTGAAGAACAAATTTCTTTGGGGCATTTTTGGTGCATCAACTTTTGGGTCCCAGAGCCCCCCCCCCCCCCAACACACAACACCCCCTTTGAAGCGCATGCCTGGATGTCGCCTTGTCCCAGCCAGTCGAGCCAGTCTCCGCTTTGGGATTTTGGGCGGCCAGATTTCGCCCTTGGCAATTCTCTTGGGGCGAGACTATCAAGCATCTGCCCCCCTCCCCCCCTCGCTCCCTGCACCCTGCAGCCCCCTCGTTTCGGAAACGACCTCTACCAGCAACCCAGTCACACCAAAGACAAGACCCCGACCAGAAACAGGTACGTTGAACCGGAGGTACCAGTCGGCACATGCCACTGTTATGCCTAATCCCCACTCCAGCGGCCTGGCTACACGGCCATCACTGGTGCTGCTCCTCTTCTGCTGGGGCTCCATTGCTGCATGTGGCACGTGGAATACAACGTCCTGAGCCCCTTTCCCGAACTTGTCCACCAACAGCGTCAAATTCAACATTTCCAGGCTCGATGTCATGCCATTTCTACACAGGCCTCGGCTACACCTGGGAGTGCGTCATGCAGCTGCCCGCCTGCAGCGGCCAGGCAGCGGTTGCACTTGGGGACGACATCACCGTGTGGGGGGGCTCACAGACGATGGCAGCCATGACTCTGGACGTCAAGGGGCGCACGTGCAAGCAGAACCCGCCGGCCCAGGACCCGCCCATCAGTGTCCCCACGATGGTACAGTGGATGCGGGAACACACCCCGTTGAGCCTCACGCCGCTGCTGCAGGTATTGTGCGTCGTGCGGGCGGGTGCAATGGACGCGGTGCACGCCCAGCAACTGGGGGTACTGGGGGCAACCCGCCAGGAGCGATGGAGCACAGTGGGAAGCGTGTTTTGCCCTCTTTGGTGAGTTTTGAGGGGGAAATTATCCCGACGTTCGCGGCATAATTGCCCCAGACGTGCGCACAATGCGCGCTCGGAGCAACCCAGCAGGGATCAATGGATGTTGTTCTGCGATGACTTCCAGTTTCGGAAGTTAAGCCTAATTTGAAGGTTTCGGTACTAAGGTGGGAGACCACCTGACGATGTACCGAGTCGCCAAGTGATACTATGCATGTTGTGGCAGGGGTGGCTGGCTCTTGCGGCAGGGATCGATCGGTGGTGGAGAGCACCCTTGGGACTTCACAGGCATGGGAATGCACGTGGAGCCTGCCAGCGCCTCTGAGGATTGGACGCCCTGGGAGCAGTACGCTGCAATCCGCCACCAGGAGCAACATTCTATTCTCATCCATTGCGGGATTCATGTATCAGTTTATCAATTCAACACATCAGTCTCGCGGTTTCCGGCCTTCACACGTTGGGCGTTACCGCGGGTTTCAGTCCCAGTGACGCTGCGGCACACTCTGTGCGGGCCATGAGCTGCTCCCCCACAGTGTTGCACACCCACAGAGGCAAGCACAGGGGGCGTTTGCGTGTTTGGCCGGATCCCAGCCCCGATCCCCCTTCTCCCTTCCCCCTCTAGACCCCCCAACTGAGACCAATTTGTGGCAATAGGGAACAGCCGATTTGGGAACCAACGGCGCGGGGAAATTTTTGGGGCCTTTGGTGAAAGGGTCGGGAAATTGGTTCCAGCCAATGTGTTTATACCCGAAATGCTCCAATTTGAATGGTCAGTTCAAATCTTTCATTTCCCCGCACCACCTTGGCCTGGGTTCATGTCGCCATATGGATTTCTCCCCACTATGGGGACCCAGAGAAGGCAGGGGTTCTGTTGCCAATATTGATTTGTCGCCGCTGGGGGGACCCCAAGAAGGCATGGGTGATGTGGTCATATTATCCCACTACGGGGACCATGGGGTAGGGAAAGAACGCAAGGGTGGGAAAATTCCGTGGGGGTAAATATGTATGTGTGCAGATGGAAGGACGGAGGAGCGGAGGAAGGAATTGAAACGAGCAGTTTTAAGGATTGGGACAAAACTAATAGCGTCATGCTTTGTGGAAATATGGTTTTATCCGACTGCACGCCAAGAAGGGCCCCACAAGATGCCCAGGGGCTGTGCCGTCTGCCGATCCCCCCCCCCCACAACATTTGCACCTCCCGTGTGCAGGCGTACTTACCGCAGTACATTGCAGACCACAAAGTGTTGCAGTGCCTCATGCCCATGCTGGACAGTCTCGTTGACGTCAAGCCCACAATGTTCTTGCATCAGTACGCAGGTATGCCCACGCACGGCGGCGGAGTGCAGTTACGTGGCGAAATTCCCCGGAATGGGGATGTCGCCATGCCTGAATTGGAATATTGTTTTGGCATGTGTGCCCCCCCTCCCCCGCCCCCCGCCTCTGGACTCCCCCCCATCACCCAAATTTGTAGAGTGGGAAAACATTAAGATTACTGAAGAACAAATTTCTTTGGGGCATTTTTGGTACATCAACTTTTGGGTCCCAGAGCCCCCTCCCCCCCCCCCCAACACACAACACCCCCTTTGAAGCGCATGCCTGGATGTCGCCTTGTCCCAGCCAGTCGAGCCAGTCTCCGCGATGTTCTTGCATCAGTACGCAGGTATGCCCACGCACGGCGGCCAGCCATGCGGGCGCGGGTGCACAGTGTATCCTTCCGCCGCTGTGGGCGGGTGTGATGCTCTTGCGTCGGCCCAACACCGTAAGCCGCTCCCCTCGCTGCGTTGACGTGAAGTGGCCGCATGCTGTCTTTTCCGAATGAAGCGGCTCCAGGGGCCTGCCAGACCAGGGCAGACCCCTGTCACCCCGAGGAGTACCCTGCGGCCACACGGGGCATGGCTGCGCTCGGTAGGGCAGAAGGGAAAGTGGCGAGAGGTACCCCTGCCACAGGACAATGCACAACTGCCGACACCGCCCCATGTGAGGCCTGGGAGGGACCCCCCGCTCAGGGGGGTTGGCGGTGTGCATCAGGGTCCCGTCCACGGCAGGCGCCCAGGCTCAGACCCCGACCCCCCCCCCCCACCAAGGAGGTCTAAAGCGTTGAGGAGGTCCGGACCAGATTTGGCCCAAACTTGACGCCAAAGGCGCCAGAATTTTTCTTTTGATATACGGTGAGGGTAAAGTTTTGTACTTACGTCATGTTTGTATGCTCGGAATTTTATGGGGAATCCAAATATGTATGCAAACCATGAAATTTTTTCCTGACCCCTGACTTCACCCATCCAGCCCCCCCAACCCGGCTGCTGGGACTGGACCCCCCCCCCCCTCCCCCTTGACCTTTTGGGCCCTGTGGGGGGTTGGGGGTTGGGGGTTGGTGGGGGGGGGCTCCTTGGGGGCTCGGGGGGGCGCCAGGCTGGGGTCCCAAAATGACCCCTTCGTTGCACTGGTCATTTTGAACACACATATGCGGGGTTTTTGACAAAAACATTTTACTCGCTGGGGGGGTTGGTGT
The DNA here is from genome assembly GCA_964036045.1 of Eutreptiella sp. 'Long Island Sound 2002'. NCBI lineage: Eukaryota > Euglenozoa > Euglenophyceae > Eutreptiales > Eutreptiaceae > Eutreptiella > Eutreptiella sp. 'Long Island Sound 2002'. Next base: position 9,180,823 of record OZ038382.1, on the reverse strand, counting down.
TAGGTCTGAGCCGGAGTGCACCCCACGGTGCGGTCTGGTCTGAGGTGACCGAGGCACAGCGGGCTCACCAGGGAGCTCTGCTACCTCGAGTGCTCTTGGGGCAGGGAAGTGCTCAGCACGCTCCGGGACCTTCCATCCACCAGGACGCCCCTCGCTGGTCGAGCACTCTGTGCCGCACCACCTGTGCCCCTCTGTGTCAGCCAAGGAGCGCCACAGACCACACGTCCTGGCCACCCCTGTGCACCCCTCGGGGGTGCAGTCGTGGGCTGGAGGAAGCCGCAGGCCTCCCGACCCACAGACTTCCCCAGCGGCTTTGGTGTGGGGCTCCCCTGCCCCGCCGCTGGGGCCCGGAGCACCGGGCATCACGACAGACCCCAGGCTAGGCATCTCCCTGAGGTGAGACCTGGTGCCCCCCCACCCCCAATCCCCCGGGACGGGCGGTGACAACACACACAACAATACGGCGGTATCTCCCTCCCACCAGCGCCTCAGTGGGGTCCGGGGGTCGTCAACAGTCTGGGCGGCTGTGAGACCAGGCAACTGGAGGCAGGGGCCCAGTTGCGCCGGCGAGGTAAGGACGCGCAGGCCGTGGGGCCCTCGCCTTCGGCGCAAGCCGAGACCCAACCCAACCCAACCCAAGCCCCCCAGCCCCCTTGAGGGAGCAGGAGCAGGAGCAGGAGCTTCCTCCCGCCGAGAAGTCCCCAACAAGTAGTTTAAGCTCCTGTTCTTGAAGACCAGTGCAATGAGAATTATTGAGAGTTCGAATCCCTCCGTCTCCAGCGTCCAAGCCCCCCCCCCACCCCCCCCACCCCATCCCGCATTCTACCACCCTCAGGCCAGTACTTCATGGACCCTAGCACCGCTCCCAAGGCACCCAAGGTCTGCCAGCTGAGCACCGGCCCTGCCCCAGACGGAGCAGCCAAAGCCTCCACACACACCTTCTCTGTGGACACCATGCAGTACACCATGGCACTGCCCTCCGCTACCCCCGAGACCCAAGCCTGGGCCGCCAAGCATGATGTTGCGGGGCTGTGCAAGCAGATCCTGCAGCGCCTGCACCAGGAAATGCCTGCCGACGTGGCGGCGTTCTTGGAGAAGGACCTGTACGCCTTCCCCTTGAAGGTTGAGCCGTCACAGTTCCAGCCCAAATCGAAGCCGGCGCCCGCGTCCCCAAAAGTCTTGGGCGGGAAGAAGAAAGAGGTATTCTTGATCGGTAGTGGCCCCCCAGCGACTACCCGACAGGAGGGGGGGGGGGGGGGCTAAGGGGCGGCCCACCACCTGCGGTCTCTTTGTGCATTTCCGTGATGCATTCGTGGGGGGGGGGGGGGGACTTTCGGGCAGGGATGATTTCGCGGGAAATTTTTTGTCTTCAAGGAAGCTGGCGAAATGTCCCCTTAGCACAATCTGGGGGCGTTGGCAGGGCAGTGTGTGCGTGATAGAGTGTGAGCTTTGGGATTCGCAAGGGTGGCGAACTTTTCCCCCTCCGAATTGTTACCCAGCGAAAAGAACCCCCGCATGATCATCCCCCCCCCTTTCGTGTACTGCATTGTATCAGATCCTGGCACCCATTCCACTCCCACCCACACAACTGCGGACCCCCGCGGCGCCAAACGACAGCACTGCCACAAACGACAGTGCGAGCAGTTCACACAAAAGACATGGCGCTAGGCACCGGGTGTACCGCACGGTCACCAACCCCTGCAGTTGCCCCGTGGCACTAGGTTACACGCCGCCACATCGGTGCACGGCACCCTCTGAACCTCACGGTCATGCGACACACCTTCCCTTTTCTCTTTTCCCTCCCCGCCATTCCCTCACCCCCCCCCCAAAAAAAATCATCTGATCCGGAGAGCAGGTCGCCAAGACTGGATACGGCGACACGACCAATCAGCCTTTTTCCCTCTGTTTGTTTTGACTGGGGCTGCAGCACATTATTTCAGGGCACCTCAGAGGATTGGCCCCAGGTGGGTTGTCGTTATTGCTGTGTACTTTTTCGGTGGTTTGGCATCGCATGACATGGCCTGGCATGGTACGGGATGGCATGGCACGGGATGGCATGACATGTGTGGCACTCATGCATACCAACACACTGAATGGCATTGCATCGCATGGCATGGCATGGCATGATGTTGCATTGAATGGCACGAAAACTGATGGTGGGTCTGGTGTGTTGGGGCCAAACCAGAGCACGGACAAATCAGACCAGGCAACACATGAGTGCACGCACATTTTGTTGTGGGCGTGCCGAAGAGAGGGGGTTACACCATTGTGTCATAAAAGATATTTCAATGTGGGAAGTCGTAGGCCCATTTTAGTGGGCAGGATTTTTTGTTCTTTACAATCGTCCCGTCCAACCGCCATCAGTGGGCCCACGATCGCCATCGATTGGCGCGCACAGCCACCGCCGGTTGGCTTGGAACGGCTGTCATTTGTCATTAGCTTTTGACTGACGGCAAGTGAAGTGACCACTCTGTTCTCTCTTTGTGCCTGAATATGGGGCTAATTACTGGAAGGCCCCAATTGTTCCCTTTGGTCTCCATTAAAAAAATTCCTGTTGCACATTAATCTGTTTTTTCAGCTCAAAATCGAAAAACAACCCAAATGACTCTGATTTTCGACGCAAAATGAGGCGGACCATTTTTTCCCACCCCCTAGAAGTGGGTTTCAGGTTCGGGGGGTTCTAGGGGGCGCTCGGCCAAGATCTCATTGGGAAATATTTTTGCTAGACAAAATAATGATTTTGCAAGGGGTGAAACCACCATTTCAACCCCTTGGCTATGGTATGCGAAGGGGCCCTAAAAGAAGGGTATGTGGCGTTTTCCCATAAATGCAGGCACATATGGTTTTGATCTAACAACCTCGGCGAGGTTATTTTGTTGTGGGTAGACCATCCGTGTTCAGCATCTGTGGGTCTCTCAGTGGCGCCCGTTTTCAGGGCTGGGGTCTGGGAAATGGGTGTCTACCGACCCCCTCCTCCGCCAGTACACCTGCCCTGGAGCCGAGAGGGCGGGAGGTCAGCTGTCTTGACGGCTTAACCCTCAGTAGAGCACTGACTGACAGGTAATTGCTGTCAGGTGCAAGCTGACTGACTTCAGCTGACCATCTGCCAACCGCCATCGGATGGGATCCAACCGCTCCACAACCACCAAATTGAAACCATTTATTTGGGTAGTGACTGACACCTAAAGGTGAAGAAAGGGGCAGGGAGATGCGTGTGCGTTGATGCCCTCCTCTTCGGGCCTCCCCTTCCAGCCCTTGGAGTCCCCTTGGTCCCCAACTCCTGCTGCCTCTCAACCACTGAACGCTTAGAAGGGTGCCCCGTCCCCGTGCGGCACAGAACGTGCACCACTAGCCGTCGTACCCTGTTTACAGCGCAAGAACCGGACAGGGGCTTCCTGGTCCGAGGTCAAGAGCTTGCACAATGCCCTGTCGCCAGCCCAGACCCGCAAAATCTGGGCCAACGTGCAGGCAGGCGTCACAGCCCCGGACCACATCGCAGCCGTGCAGAAGGTCTGTTCGTGTCGTGGTCTGAGGGCGATTGTACTTGTACTTGGCCTGATTTCTTTTCGATGGGTGCTTACAGCAAGGGGAGATCGAGAGATGTGAGAGCAGGGGTTGATGGGTGTTGTGGCAGGGGCCGATGGAGCCTGCAGCAGGGATCGATGCATGCTGCATGTTGTAGCAGGGTTGGATGGACGTCGTAGCAGGGGTAAATGGATGTTGTAGCAGGGATCGATGCATGCTGCAACAGGGGTGGATGGACGTTGTAGCAGGGGTCGATGGAGGATGCTGCAGGGATGAATGCAAGCTGCATGTTGTAGCAGGGGTGGATGGATGTTGTCGCAGGGGTGGATAGCTCTTGCGGCAGGGATCGATCGGTGTTGGAGAGCGCCCTTGGGACTTCACAGTCCTGGGAATGCACGTAGAAGAAGCCTGCCACCGCCTCTGTGGATTGGACGCCCCGGGACCAGTCGCTGCACTCGGCCAGCAGGAGCAACGTTCTATCCTCTACCACAACATTGCGCTTTTCAGACCTCAGACCCCGCCAATTTCAATGCCCTCGATCCACAAGGAGGTCACACAGTGGACATGGCGCCGGACAAGAGCTGCACTACACGGTTACCAACCAGCGGTCATGGCAGCCCCCCCCCCCCCCCTCCTGTCCCACACACCCCTCTTCTCCACACGGATCCCATCCACCCATGTCAATCCAACGTGCGGTAGACCTCCCCCTCTCCACCCAATAGGGCCTTGGTAGATCAACCACCCACTGCACCGCACTGCGTAGGCCTCTCCGCAGGGCCTTGGTACGAGAAAACACCCACTGCACCCTGCACGGGCGGTGAATCCCTGAAACAACTCGCAAAATGCCTGAGCAGCAGCGCACCACTCATGGGTCACACTTGGTGATCTGGAACCCCCGGCCCCCACATCAGCAGTGGTCAGCACCCTCCAAACTTCACTGTCTTGTGTGAGCACTACACAAAAGGGGAAACCATGAGAACACTGCACCGTTGAGCATTTGCAAGAGTCTGAGCCGGAGCCTGAATACAAACCCAGCCATGCAAGCAGTATAAGACACGCAAGAGAAGTCCCCTTCCCACACTGTGGTGGACTAGTTATGATGTGGGAGCATGGCCGGCGCCGGCACCAGAGGGACGCCAAGGGGCAGAAGCAGCCTTTGTGAGCAGAGGGACAACTGCCCCACTCTCACGCAGTAAAACCAACTTCTTTGCGGCTGTTCGGTAGCCCCACAGGCTGCCCACCTCTTGCAGGTTTGAACCCGCCCTCTACACCCCCAATCCAACGGGTGGACAGCCAACCCACCTTTCAGTGGAGGATCCCCTCCTCAAAATGTGAACACGTACGTGCACCCGGAAGTACCGACCGGCGTACTCTTTCAGGCTTTATGGCTGACCCCCCCCCCCACCCCCTGTCTTTACCCCATGTCCATTGCATATCGCTTATCCCACACCCACGACTCACACATCGCAGGCTTTCAATCGTCACTTGTAATTGTGTATCACTTTCAAAAGTTCGGAGTGTAGAGCCTCCAACGTCACTGCCTGCGAAGCCAGCTACCCAGCAAGGGGGTAGCCGCCAAAGGCGCACCACCTTGGAAAGCCGCATTCCGCTCCCAATACCTCACCACACTCCACACACCGCCACACTGCACTGCTTTGCTTTCCAGATTCGCACACTCATTTCCCGTGGTCTGGCGGTTGACAGCGCCCCCTTCGACCACACGATGCTGCACATGGCGTGTGCCCAGGGCAACGTCTACGTCGCTGAGCTCCTTTTGTACCATGGCGCCGACATTCACAAGGTCATGGAGCCCGATGGCGTGCGGCCTATTGAGGTGGCCGCCTACATGGGGCACGCAGAGGTTGTCTGTTGCCTGCGACGCGCTGTCTGGGTTGTGGGTTTCCTCAGTTGTAGTGTCCCAGATTCGGGTGTCCGGTTTTTTTTTTGGCTCTTAGCCCCCCCAAACCTGCAAATCAACACATTGCCATCAAGACAACGAGCTGTGCAAACGATCGTGTGTGCGTGTGGACCCTTGCAAAGTCTGCATTGCCAACAGGAAGGGAAACTGGTTTGCCTTGATCCGGTTGTGCGCATATTGGTTTTGGCGTGGTGCCTATAAACCCCCCCCCCCCCCCGGGCATGTGATTGAAGCACCCCCCGTCCCCTTTGAAGTGACACTTCTTTCCGTCCAAACCGGGTCTGTCGCCCCCAGCGTTTCTCTAACCGATTTGTACTCGCCAGATCTTGCCCCCGATTGCTCTTCCAACCGCCGGGAACCGTTTTGGCACGCGCTCTTGAAAACCCCGCTCCAGAGCCCCCCCTTCAAAGCGCATCCCTGGCCTACCCCGCCCCTCCCCCCCCCGTCGTTGGAGCCGGCCCCTGCCTCGGCCCCCACCGCCGTGCCGTCTTCAGATGGTGGGACTGCTGCTGGAAAACCGGTCGTTGCTGTGGCGGGCCCTGCACTTCGCCACCGTCACGGGGCAGCACAACGTCATCAAGTACCTCGTGGGGGAGGCCGGAGTGCCCGCCGGGCTGCAGTGCGATGGCGTGGCCCCCCTCGCCATCGCCGTGGCCAACGGGAACCTCCCGGTCTGCACGCTGCTGCTGAGCCACGGGGCGCAGCCGAACGCCGACCTGACCATCCCCGTCATCAACAAGTACCACCTCCGGATGGGCATGACCACCCTGCACTTGGCGGCGGCGCGAGGTCTGCCTCCGCCGCGCTGTTGTGTAGAGGAAGTTGGACGCGGTTGTGTGGGGTCCACAAAGGCCAGTAGGTGACTGCGGAGGGACTCCAGTCGGTCGGGAGGTTAGAGCACTTGACTCCTACACCTGTGGTCACATGGGAAGTCGGGTTTTCACTTTCAGCGGGGGGGGGGGGGGTCAATAGAGCCTGCCAAGACTGGGGGGGGGGGAGGTTCGGGAAAAGGGCTCAATTGACAGGACCATTAATCAGTTATCATGAACTGTGGCGCTGAAGGCGCCGAAAATATTTTTGAGCACTCAAAATGGTCAACCCCCCCCCTGGCCTAGCAAATGATGGCTTTTCTGGTCCGCCTCGACCCGCTGATTCCAAAAATCCCATTTTAATTTTTTGCCAAATTTTGGGTCCGGGTCACCTCCAGGGCTTGGGGGTCAGTCTCGGTAGGATTTTGGGGGGCCCGTCAACTGAGCCTTTTTAGGGTGGGGGCAGGGTTAAGCCAGAGGGCTGTATCGACCGCCCCCCCCCCCCCCCGCCGTTTGAAAGCCCGCCCTCCCCAGGTTCGAGTCACACGAGCCGAAGGTTCTCGGGAGTCAAGCCCACGACCTACGAACACTCCTATCGACCCCATGGTCAAGAGTCCGCACCCGGGATTTAACACCGATGGCTGGACCACGCCCCATAGCGTGCCACCGTGTCGGTGTGGGGTCCTCAGGAATTGCGTTTGTGCCTCGAAATACCGTGGAGTGCAACTGGTGTCCAATTCCACTGCCTTTGTCTGCAGGACTGCAGTCAAGCTGACTCACCCACCCAAGCACCGTAATTAGGTGCAACGAAGGGCAAGTAGCAGAAGGTAACAGAGTTTCGTGGGACGAAGGGCAAACATCTGAAGCTGCTTGAGCTTCGTGGAACGCGGCTTCAGGTTCTTGAACTTCGTGGAATGGAGTCCGACCCCCCGCTCCCCATCGCTTCAGTGGAGGTTTGCCTGCAGTCTTCCACACGGTTTCCACACATGGTTTGGGTGTGCTCTGTGTGGCCGTCACAGCACGACCCCAGAAAGTATCGCAATTTTCGGACAACCCTCGGACGCATTCAGCAAATCATTTGGGGACCATGACGGAGGCCGCCTGGCGGCCGTGCCAGGGCAGTGCCTGAGTGTTGGCTGACTGCTACCCGGGCCAACTGACTTTTGGCCGCCCAAGTGGGTGGTCGAATGCAGGGATGTGCTTATCCACGGGGGGGGGGGGGGCTGGCGGGCAAGGCAGGAGAGGCAACCAGAATAGCGGGAACAGGGAACCAGAATGGAGCGGATGGCAGAGCGTGCGCATGGGAGGCGGCGACAATAAAGGGGATGGCCTGGCCAGCCAGCCCCGTTGCTACCGGGTGCCAGGGCAACCCCTGCTCAACCGGCATCAGGTGGGGGGTGTCTCCCGCAGCCCAGATGGGGTGTTTGCGCAACAGGAGCGGGAGCCCATCAGGGGCAGACCAGCCGTGAGGGGGAAAAGGACATATGGTGGACGGCCGGGACAGCGCGTGGAGGAACAGGGCACCTGGGCCTCACGCACACAGAAACACAGCGAGGCAGGCTACGGACGGCCTGTGAACAGAGGCACGTGGACAGCAAAAACAGTCAAAGGACCCCGGCAACAACCAGCACATCCTCAATACGCCAATTATTGGGCGCCGCTGACGCGCAAACGGCACACCATGTCACATTCAGCGCAGCCCCAACACACCAACTACTGGGCTCCGCGAACGCGGAAACGACACCAGCAAGAGCACCGGCCGCAGCGGCTGACAGAAAGCAGCAACCCGACGCAACATGCGAAGGGAAGAACGGGTGACTGTCCAGGGCCCCGTAAAGGAGCAACAACCAGACGGAATGTCACACAGGGGGGGACCTGGCGGACCCACCCACCCAGGCCAAGTCACCCACCCACCCAAAAACCTTAAAACCTTTCCTCCAAAGAACCCCCCCTTTTGGGGGGTCATTCGCGAAGCATACTCCCCTTGTAAAATCATCATTTTGGGAGACAAATTGATCCCCCTATGATTTTTTCGCTTTTGAACCCCCTATCCCCCCTACCCCCCCCTACCCCATTTTTGGGGGGTGGGGTGGGTGTGGGGGGGTGGGGTGGGTGTGGGTGTGCGGGGGGGGGGGGGGTCAAAACTTCTTTGCGTATTGTGGGCGCTGTTTGTGGATTTGGACCTGGGTCGTGCAGATTTTTTTTTTATATATGGACCCCCTAACCCATGGCGGGGGTACCAGGGGATGGCGAAAATTGGCTTGCGCCCGGGGGGGGTCACGGCTGTCGCCTGAAGGAGGGGGGGGGGGGGGGTTTGGGAAATGGACATCCGTGACCCCCCGTGGGCGCAAGCCAATTTTCCCCCACCCCAGGCCCGAACACTGGGTAGCTCCGGTCCAACCCCCCCCATATGGCCCCTTGCGTGTAAGGCTAGCATGTGTCGGCTGAAAATTGTGGAACATTTGACTTTTTCTGAAACCCTTCTGTCGCCCCTGGGAAGGGGTTGGGTGGTCATTTGGTGACAATAGGGGTACTTAAGCACCCACAGGGACCCATGTAGTGGCCGCCAGGCCCGTGTAGCCGGGGCCATGGGCACCCCGAAAGCCCCAAAACTGCTGTTATTTAAGCCGTTTAGTGGCATTTGGAAATTTTTGGAAAATTCCACTTTTTCTGAAACCGTTCTGTCGCCCCTGGGGTGTGCTTGGGTGATCGTTTGGTGACAATACGGGTGCTCAAGCACCCCTGGGGACCCACGTAGTGGCCACTACGCCCATGTACCCCAGGGCTCTTCTCTCGTCTCTCTTCGAGGTGCCTTGCTGAAGCCAATAGAATTTTTGACTAAAGAGCCAAAAACGAGAGGCCCATTTTAGGTACACAAACTTTTTTTGACCCTCATACCCTCCCCTCCCCGTAGGCCAAACACTAAGCACACCACTGCTGCCCAACGCCATCCGATCGATCGTCTGGCTCACCGCCCGTCCTCAGCAGTCAGTCCCCTCCGCGCCCGCGACACCCCGGACGCCCCATTCCCCTTCCTTTAGGCAGCACCAGCATCGTCAAGCACCTGCTCAGCACCGGTTCCAAGCGCGCCATCGGCACCGGCGCGGGCACCACCGTCTTCGAAGTGGCGGAGCTGAGCGTGCGGCCGATCCTGATGGCCCCGTACCTAAAGGCAGTGGTGTGGCTGCGCAGCCACTTGGGCAGTGCGGACGTCTCGGGGCTGCGGCAGGCCCTGGCGGAGGGCGCGGACCCCAACGGCCAGGACGCCCAGGGCTGGACCGGACTGATCCTGTGCTCTCTCACGGACAACGTCGCTGCGGCGCGGGTGCTGCTCGAGGCCGGTGCGGACGCCAACTTGACCACGCAGTCCGGGTTCGGGGCCTTCATGTGGGCCTCCTGGTACCAGGCGGACGGGGTCGCGGCGGAGCTCGGCAAGAAGGGGTATGCCCCGGGGCTATGCCGACCCAAAACGGACGGTGCAGCCGCGTAAAGTCGCCACGGGTCCCTGGTCCAAGCTAGTCCCAGGGGGGGGGGGGGGGGCTGCTGCGTGCAATTTGGGTAATTGTCGTGGAACAGGGGAAATTGTAACCTTTTGTACCTGCGACTCACTCATGGCGAAATGGACATAGGCATGGGCTCATTTGGGCCTCCGTAATGCATCGTGGTGTCTCCCTTCCTACTTCGTTCACCCCAAATAGAGGAAATGTAATGCGGCGCCAATTACCCTAAAGCTGATCACCCTGACCCTGCGGCGCGCAGTAAGCACTCCCTAGTACCTAACACGGCAGGGCTGCGCTTACCGGGGAGGGAGGCTGAAGGGAGGGTTCAGGAGCGGTTGCAAGAGCGGTTAGTGGCGGTTGGAAAGCGGTTCCTCGGTGTTTCCCGGATCCGTTCAGGGGTATCCGATGGAGAAGGATGGCAATTCGTACCGGGATGGGGATGGGATTGCATGTGCCGAGAAATGATGTGAAGCAGGGGCCGGGGGGCAGAGGCGGGGATGGGCCCAGGGTCGGGGATGGGGAGGGTACGCGCTGTGCCATGCGCACACGGCCTTCGCTGGTTTGCAGCGTGGACGTGACGCGCAGCCGGGACTCGGAGGGTGTGGAGCGGCTGCGGGCCACGTACGCGGAGTGCAACGCCGAGGAGCAGGCCATCGTCAAGTGCAGCGTGGAGAGCATCGTGGCGTCGATGGCGGGCAGTGCGGTGGAGGCGCCCGGAGAGAAGGGCGAAGGCGTCTCCTCTTCAATGAAGGACCGCTTGGGGGAGGGCCTGGAGGCTGTTGACGACGAACTGGACCTGTTGCAGGTGTGGCCCGTGCCCACCACACGCCCGGGGGGGGGGGGGAAGGGGGGCGCTAGGGCCCCGTCCACGGCTTGGCACGCCTTCTTGAGGTTGCTCAAGACCGCGGAAGCGAACCGACGGTTGGCGGGCGACGGAAGACGGTTGCCCCCTACCCCTGTACCCCCCCCCCCCCGCCCCAGCCCCGGACGACCTTGCGGAGGGGGGGGGGTCCGACAAGCCTACCCTCTCCTCGTCCGACATTTCCTGCAGCCCCGGGTGCTGCAGGAGTGAGTTGTCGACGGTGCCGAGCTGTGGCTGCTGCACTGACTGTACATGAGACACCGCGTCTGCCCCAGATGGTGGGTGTTCGAGTGACTCAGGGGGATTACAGCCAGACTCATCTGTAAGGAGGGAGGCAAAGGGCAGGAAAAGGAATGGAGCAGGGACAGAGAGCGCAGCTTGAGACACACGAGGCGCGGTGCTTGGCAACGTTCTCTGTCTGTACCATTTGGGATCGTGGTCGGGTCATTGAAGCTCTATGGACATAGCCTCTGGGAGTGCTAATCGTGCGGCGCCTGCGGCGCGCAATTTGGGTACGTTTCGTCGAACAATGTAAATTGTACCCTTTGTGAAAGGTACTTTTGAAATGCGGGGTGGTTATCACGCCTTTTTTGTCCCGTTTCAGTATTGTCCCTCGCCATTGTGCCCGTGTGACCTACGTCCTTAACCCAAAATTGAGGAAAATTAATACGGTGCTCATTTCCCCACAGCTAATTCCCCTTTACCCTGCGGCCCCTGCGGTGCGCCTGCGGCACGGGGTAAGCGCTCCCTCTGTCCTCATGGCGACCAAGTAATGAAAGCCCTCGCAGTGGGAAGGTAAGGGATGCAAGACCGCTGGTGGGGCTGTCCATATGATTTGCCCCTCCGTCCAGCCTCTGGGCTCGCAGGGCCCGGGGCAGCCACCCTTTTTGCATTCATGTGGGCGCGCACGCAGCACATCCGCCGGGCCCCAACGCGCGCGTCATGCAGGTGCTTGGTGACGACTGGACCCCCGAGATCTGGCTGGAGACTGCGTTGCGGGACATGGAGGCCGCGGGCTGGAAAGCCGAGTCCCCGGTGTATCAAGACGTCGACAAGATGTTGACCATGTGTAAGCTGTTCGTGCAGGACAAGGTGTGCCCTCTCGATATTGACTTGGCGGCAGTCTGAAGGTCGCCACCAGACATGCCACTAGCGTCCGGCAAGGCAACTGGTTCTCAGTAGCAATTGGCCCCGTACCAAAGGCCACTCAGCAACACCCGTTCCCTACACCACCAGAACTCAGTAGGAACGTGCTGCGTCCAGCGTGTGGCTCAGTAGGACTCTGCTCCATCTGATCATGTCTGAACTGGTGTAAGCTCGTGGCAAGTTTGGTCGCCACTGCGGAATACATCAGCACGTGCATGTGCACCCCCACACCCGCGTAGGCGCGCACATACGCACTCACATGCCGCTGCGTAGCATATGACTGCACGCTCCCAATCGCAGCACAGCGCGCTATCTCTGTGCCCAGGGCAGGGCAATAGCGCGCGACCCCCTCCCCATTGCACCAACAGCGCCATCCCCCCCCCCCCTCCCCAGGGGGTGGGGGTGCCAACCGAAAATCAAAACAAAACGCCCGCGTGCGCGCCCACACACGCAGGCACGACAGCATCTCCCGCCCGCCAGCGCTTCGATGGGGCCCATCGGACCGGTGTACAGTCCGGTCGGCCTTGGGACCGGGCCAGCCTGCGTTCAGCCCCAATGTCCGGCAGGGAATCGGGCACTGACCTGGGTCCCTGCCCCTGTGTGATGCCCTGTCCCAACCCAAGCCCCCTCACCGCCGTGCGCCTTCCCCCACTCCCGTTGGCAGTAAACGTGAAATCCCCACCCACTTCCGAATCACTGGCAGCGTCCTTTGCCCCCTCCCTCCTCCAGTGATGCATAGGAACGGAAGGGACCTCAGAGGCGGCCCCAGAAGCAGCTAGACAGGCGGTTGGAGGAGGTTGCTGTCGGTTACAAATGCCACTGAAGCTGGTGCTTGCCGTCAGGTAGACAGCGGCTGGGTGTAGGCTGGGCGCTCTGGAGGCGTGGGGGACCATCCATGTGGGGAGGCGGGGGGGGGTGGCAGTGCCAGAAATGCGAGGCAAATTGGCCGGAGATATGTACCTATGGGGCAAGGCACATTTGGCCTGCCCGTAGCCCCCAAAGTGATTTGTTGGCGGGTTGGGCATTGTCACGGTGACATCATGACGGGCTTCCAACCTCTCATATTGTTGCAATGCAATGACACGTGAGCAACAACCACCCACACATGCAACAAACCAGCTCTGAGCACAGCTCCAGCAAACATGCAACATCACGGGCCATCCCCCCCCCTCCCCCCCTCCAATGCATCGCTGCCTCGCCCCCACTTTCAGGTGGCAGCCGGCCAGAGCAAGCTGAGCCCCGTCTCCATCATGGTGCTGCACCTGTACACGCTGGAGACGAACATCTACAAGGACTGCAATAGGGCCATGCGCCTCAACGACACCAAGGTCATCTTCCAGTGGCGCGTGTTCATCTACCATTTGACCACTGCCCTGAACTGCCTCCCCACGCAGGGCGCCACGGTGTTCCGCGGCATCCAGGGCATCGATATCAGCAAGTGCATCCTGCAGTACATCCCCGGCAGCACCATCACGTGGGGCGCGTTTAGCAGCACATCCGTCAGCCGCAAGGTTTGAGTGCGCATGCTGCAGTCTGGGCAGGCGCTGGGGCTTGCCATTTGTCGGTGGGAACGGTGTCTGCATCAGTTGTGGGTGGGCACGGAAGGGCCAGTGCCGGCGGCAGTGAACAGCGGCCATCGGTGACCCACACAGCCACGACAAACAGCACTGCTAGGCCACCCCCACCCAGTTTCCTCACTGCGCAAGGGATGGGGGTGTAACAAACCGTAAGTGGAGCTTTTGCCCATTCATGGTCCAGGGATCAAAGGGAGACAGGGAGAGCAAGGAGAAAAGTAACTAAATAAAACCCCAGTAAGCAAAGCACTCTAGCTGGCAGTGCACTGCGTAGGGCTAGCCATGTGCAGACGTGTGCTGGGTGTGGGCTTAAATAGATACTTTAAACACCTGAACTAAATCAGTCTAAGAGCCATTTTTGGGCTTGCCCCAGGTTGAGAGTGCAGAGCTAAAAGTGTAGGCCAGTGGGTTGGAAGGAACCCTGCCAGCTTGTGGGTGTGGAAGGCATCCTCCTAGTCTTGTGGGTAGTTAACTGACCCCGAGCCTTGCGAGTTAGAGGTTAGCAGGAACCCTCCTTGCTTGTGGGTGCGGACGGAACCCTCCCAGTCTTGTGGGTAGAAACTAAGTTGTTGCTTACCGCAAACTGATTGTGCCAAAGCCCAAAAATAAAGGGTTGGGGGCAATGACAAGCTGGTATTACCACGGGCTAGCACCTTAGCGGTTCTTTCGGGACATCACCTTTTGACTAGTCATCGCCCACCAATGAACGCCTTGGTGGTTGCACTAGTATGCAGTGCAAGGCACAGGGCAATGGATAATGATCATTGGAAGCTAAATGCATTGTAATGCAATGCAAAAGCACAAGACAAGAATGAATGCAATGCAATGCAAAAAATATTACATCGTGAATAACGGCACCAACGGCAGCAGCATGCCGCAGCATGCCGCAACGAGCCAAAATTTTCTTGGGGACCGTTGGTGCCTGATCGTGATGCGCATGCACATGGCTTGTCTGGTGGACCCACCCCCCCCCCCCGCCACTAGGACACAACCCAAGGGGGCACACCATGGGGCTATGGCTGAAAAACCACAACAAGACAGGCAAGTGCCAAGAGAAAATAGAGTGTGGGTGAAGAGCAACCCCAGGGGGTTAGAGAATGGGATTACGCTACTACGGCGTACTCCAGCCCAGCCTGCAAGAGTGTGTAGGGGGACTCCCGCGACCCATGCCGTGCAGACTGCTTCCCCATGGCAAGAGTTACCAAGGGATAAAGGCCGCCTCGGGGCTTCACATGGCTTCTCTTTCCTAACTAAATTACAAGAATATGGGAAAGGAAGCCGAGAGCAAGTAATGGCTCTACTACCCATATGTAGGCACTAAGCTCAGGAAGCCCCCAACTAAGCTGACACTTATGGGGGGAGGTAAAACACCCCCCCCCCTTTTTTGGATTTTCAGAGTTTTACGCCATTGCTTATGGTGTTACGCCTGTTGCAGGTTTTTCCCCGTGTTGAATGCAAACCGTTGTGGCGTCACCGCCCACTTTACAGTCCCTTTGTCTTCCGGCTGCTGTCGTGCAGCGACCCGCCTATCACGCCGGCACGGCCAGCCCCCGCTCCGTCTTTCCCCCGTTGCCTCGTCCGCAGGTCGCGTCGTCCTTCCTGGACTCTGACGACGGCGGCGCCGCTCCGAAAGGCATCGTGTTCAAGATCAAGACCAAGACGCCGCGCAGCATCAACCTGTACTCGTACTACCCCGACGAGGGTGAGCTGCTGCTGCCCCCCAACTCCATGTTCCGGGTCGACGGCCTGTACGCCGCGACCGACTTTAACATGGCCTACGGGCTGCCGCAGGACGACGACTGGCCGGAGTTCCGGTGCCACAACCTGGGGTTCGTGACCCCCGGCAGCCTGACGATGCAGCAGGCGCAGAACAGCTCCGTGGTCATGGTGTTGATGACGGAGACCGAGGCGGCGCAATAAGAGTTGTTGGGCGCTGGGCAGCCGTACATTGGAACGGCCGACAACCGTAGGAGGAGCCCCCCCCTCCCCCCTCAAGACCAAAGTGACCATCGTGGGAAAAAACGAACTTTTCAATGGGGAAAATCTGACAAGGCCATTTTTGGTACACAAATTTTGGGTCCCAGCCCCCCCCCACCCTCTCTTCTAATGTTAGCCTGGCGCTCGCACTGGTGCGGTGCGTGCGCTCGCCAAGTGTTCCTGCGTCTCTGTGCACTCGACAAATGTGGTAGAGCTTGCGATTCTCGAGGTCCAAGCTCGACCAGTTCGAGTTGGAAGGTCGCAAGTTGCGTCACGTCTGCGAATGTGTTTCGCCGCAGGGAGGAATGCACGACCCTCCCCCCTTCGCTGGTTTAGAGGTGTGGGGATGCATTGGTGGCCGGTCGAAGGTACAGTCAGGCCGTGGTGCTGAAGATGAGGCGGGGAGCTGGTGGGGTGTGTGGAAGCGCGAATAGTGTGAACGATTGGGTGCGTGTGAGCGGCAAATGAGGCCCCGGCGGGGGCAGAGGGGGGGGTGGGGGGGTGTTCAAGACTGCCCGCGCCCGCGCCTGCGCCCAGCGGTTTGCCGTTCCGCAGACGACGGTTGAGCGTCAACCGACGCGGGTCGAGAACGATTGACGGCCGTTTATGGTCGTTGGACAGCGGCAGTTGCCGGTAGACGGGCGCTGTTGCGGGGGTATCCGCCCCCGACTGTCGGTTTTTCGCATGAAGTTTGACGGCCGCTTTTTCGATGGGATCAGGGACAACGGCGGGCCACAGGGGGAGTGTCAATGGCTGCATGACGGTGCGTGGCGGTTAACGGACGGCGGACGGCGCTGCGTCGATGTCGGTTGACGGTCAGTTGACGGTTGGCGGTCGGTTACCGGTGGGCTGGTGTCCGCCATTCTCGTGAGGCGTGACGACCGGCACGCATCTGCCAGTTTCCTTCGGAGTGCAGCGGCCCATGGCGACCTGACGAGTCGCAAGAGGTTTCGTAACATCCCGTCTTCCAACATATGCCCCAATCCCGTCACGGTACTGCTTTGTCCTGAGCTAGTCCTAAGCTAGTCCTGAATAAGTCGTAAATTAGTCCTGAGTTAGTCTTGAGTCAGTCCTGCAAATTCCAAAAATAATTCCAAAATAACAGTGCAACAACTTACCACCTCTGTGAAGGAGCCCTTTCTGTTTTTCTGATGTCACTCTTCTGTCTGCAGACTTTGGATGAGCTCTGCGCAGCCGTTAGTGCGGAATTCTTGTCCCCATTCAGTTCCCTCTCTCATAAATCGCCTCTTGGTTCCAAAAACTGCTCCCCAAACTGAGGTCCGTTCTGCAAGACGCCGGAATTGTAAGCTGCTCTATGGGACGCCCTTGCCAGAGGGTGTGATCCAGGGCTTTCCTTTGGGACCGAGATATTTCGTTCCTGTTTGCGCTAAGTACGGCGTTTGGCAGGATTCGGTTAGCCGACGGCGATTGACACTCAACCGACAGCGGTTGGTGCCGAACCGACTGCAGTTGATGGCCAACCGACTGCAGTTACTGGTCCGAGCGCAACGGAGGCCGGAATTTTGTTCTTTCATTTCGTCTTAAGGACAGCCCTGGTGTGAGTCAACCTGGGTCCACCAAAAGCCCGACGCACCACTGCAGGTCTGGGAATGCGAGACTTCCCAAAGCGTTTTTTTGGCAGCCCCCGCCACTTTTCCCACATTGAAATTTAACACCCGCAAAATATACGCGGCTCAAAGTGACCACCCGCCTGTGGACGCTAAGGGCCCGTTGTTAAAAGGGTGACCAATCCCGCTTTCCCCCCTGCAATGCGCCCGCGCTCGTGGCAAGCGGCTACTGCGAAGCCAACTTGTTGGATTGCACGTGCCACACTGCGCACGCTCCCTGTGTGAAGCAGGGCCCACGTGGATGGGCGTGTGGATCGGTGCCGCAGCCCCGCGCTCCCCAAGTCAGATGTCCATTTTGTCGCGTGTAAATAGAACCGTCGTGCCAAGGCAAACGCCTCGCGGGGTCGTATCCATCGCGTCCGCATGTGCAGCGGGGAACGCTTATGAGTGACGTCGTCGATGAAAAGGAATGAACGGCGGTGCATTCACAGTCACACGCCGAAAGAGGTCCTCCGCTGGTCCCCACCGGAGTCTTTTGGGTGCCGTTTGCATACATCCCTCGACCTCTCCCGCCGTCCCTCTAGAGGATTGGTAAAGCACCGTCGTGTCTAGCCAAATGCCTCGCGGGGTCATATCCGGTGTGGTCCAGATGTGCAGTATGGCATACCTGATCAATACACCGCAGTTCAGAGAACAAATGAGGTTCTTGTGCATAGCCCACCATTTGGATGGATCGCCGTCTCAACGGGGGATCAGAGGCTCCGTTCCATTCCATTTCCCCATGGAAGCTCCGCTAGTTGCGCATGCAACAGGTGGCCGACAGCCATGTGCTTCGGCCTGTTCACAGTAATCCCTTCCGTCTGGCATACTGTTATCCTCCCCTAGGTTGTCCTCCCCAAGTGATCCTATTGCTGGCTGTTGCAGTTGCCAACGCGCCTCTCAGAACGGTTTCAGTGACTGCAAAGTGAGGTAATTTTGAGTAAAGAAATCGACGAATTCGTTGCGGCTGTTGTTGACGTCGTTGTTTTCGGAAGGGGTCAAGCCATGTGATTCGACTCCATGGCATCTTTCTTCGTACTGTATTCGTGGCAGCGACCTGACGAAAAATCGGACACTCTGCCGCGTGCTGCCCTCGTTTCGCTTGTTGTCATGTCGTCTAAGGCGATTGTGTGCGCATGCGTGCACTCAGTTGCTTTTTTATTTCTCGTCGTGACGGAGTGCAGTGGGCGGTGTGCCGAAGGGGTCCAGAAGAGCAGTCCATCCAAGGAGCTCCACCGTCGCGAATCTTGACGCCTCCTCCCCTTTTTGCGCCGGGCCTCCCTTTGCCCGCCGCTTCTGCTAATTGCCCGGATGCCTGTATCTTCCACGCCATCTGGCGGATGTTGGCGATGCTGACCTGCGTGTGCGTGCGTGCGTGCAACCGCCCGCGTGTGTTAACATCTGGTACATCTGTTGCTGAAAGATATCCGATGGGTTGTGAGGTTTCTTCACCCCACATCCAGAAGGTGAATGGGTTATATGCCGGGCCTTTATGCCCAACCGTCTGGACGTCGCAGCAGAGTGTTCACATGACCTCGCGCGTTGCGCCAATGTGAAAAGGTTTTCGCACTTTTTGGCGTTTTCTGGTTCCGATGCTTGTTAGCTTTCATTTTAAAGCTCCGATTGCCCGGTGGTCATACCGCTCTGATTGTGCACAATCCAAGAGCAGCACCAGAAAAACAACAGCAACAGCTACTGCTAGTTCTAAAAATGGTACCATGCTTGCGCGTGCACACACAACCGTGTGCACATGTGCATTTTGTGCAGCATTGGTGGAGGGACTAATGGGTGGGCATGTGTGTGGTAGTGTGTGTGGTGGTGTTGGTGGTGGGGTTGCTCTTTTATGTTGCATGTTTCACGATGTTCAATGCTGTATTTCATATGCATGTGTCTGTCAAGTGTCTGGACTGCATGAAACGGACGTACTGACCCTGATTACACGGATGTGAGAGGCCCCTAGCGCTTCCATCGAAAGGCCGCTGCAATCGACCCGCTCAGCTCTTTGTTCACCATTTCACCGCCGTGCACTTGTGATCCCCGACGATCCTTCATTTTCTGCAATTTTTTCGTTTTCTCAATCGTTGAGGTCCGCTGCATTCATGCAAGCGACGTCCGATCCCGAGCTTCATGGGAGCGTATGGCGTGCACGGACCAGCCCAACTCATGCAAATTGCAGAGCATGTGCCGACCTCAATATCAAATTGCTCTACGGAGGACGAGGGAGGATGTCCACCCCTCCAAACAACAGGGGCCTTTAGATCTTGCAGGGGAGTGGCTCTCTGACACTGATTGGCTTCTGTAGCTGCATGCAAGGGTATCTTTAACCGCTGACTCAATAGGCTCTGCTCTTTATGCCATCTCCCCCACTCCAAGTCACTACACCCGCATTGCAATTGAATCCCCCGAGGTTCTCAGCATCAATGCACAGGGATGTCCCATCTTTGGGTCGCTTTAGGTCGATAAGTCCAAATAACAAGCACACACCCAGCAGGATGGACATTTATGAGCTGATTTTCACTATTTACCTTTCCAGGTTCAAAACAGGGTTGCGACAGGCATCTGCCTTGGCATGTTTCAGCTGGATCCACGGCATGACAAAAATACGGTGCTTCACATACAAATTGACCCCGTCCAGACTGCAGGTTGGCAATTTCGTGTATGTTACAAGGAACCCAAGCATAAATTGTCTCATGAATACTTGATGTCCCGTTGCCTCTTCACATCGTTCAGCGCTTCGTACGGTGTTGACTCTGTAGGACAGTACAAGGGTGTAATGATCGAGGGAGGAGGATGCGTTGTACATAGGACTACCTGGTTGCTGGTTTGGGGCATGAGTGGGGGAGTGGCGGTGCAGTTAGTAAGAAACTCTATGGTCAGCGGTCCGATATTGCCATGGGGGGCGCCTTAAGCGTAGTGCGCGTGCAGTGCGCGCGCAGTGCAACTATTTGGGCATCTGGCCGTAGTAGAAACCCATACTTTGTGGTACTTTGGGCATCATTGTTGTTTGGTAGTAGGTTTTGATGCATTGGGGATCTGGCATTTTTGGATGTTCACCCTGTTTCACCCATTTCTACTTTTTTGCACACATTTTTTGCCCATTTCTGCCACATCTACTCTTTTTCTCGGTTGATTGATATGGTGATACACTTTGAGGGTGCCTGCTACAGGACATCATACTTCCCTCCTCATTTCTCATGCCCATTTTCTCCATGGATCTAGTATTGGGGATAGGGTGTTCTACACCCGCTCCAATGGCCTGCGACCTCCTGCCACGGTGGTTGGGATGGCTGAAGACGGACTCCTCCACTTGGAATACTACCAAGATGGGTTGAGAGTGGTGAATCGGCAATGCAAGATGGAGTCCACCTCCTTTGCCATCCCAAGTTGAGACTTGCCACCTGATTGCCCTGCATCTCCGCTACCCAACACACAGTCAAGTTCCTCCCCAAAGGCCCCTTGTCCTTCACCATGCCACAAGAACCGGGAAGGTCCCCCTCAAGGTCCCTCCAGTCCAGTTTGGGTCGCCTAATTCTAAGGGTGTTTCCAAGGGGCGTGCCTAGGGGCTCTTCGGGGGGAACATAGTCTAACAATAGCGCGCAGTGCGCGTGCAGTGCGCGCACAGTGCAAGGATTCCCCCATGGTGCCAGGGATGCACTTGAGGGGGGAAAAGGCCCAAAGGTGATGTTCAAAAGTGGTTGCCTGGGTGGCTATGAGAAGCAGTTGGCGGAGCGATTACAAAAGTGTTGGTGGTCTATTGAGCGGACAGAAGCAGATGGGCTGCAATGCACGGTCACCCAAAGCCCTCCCCTTCGGCACGGCTGCCATTGCCTTTCAGTTTGGAGCATGGGTCGCAGTGCCAGCCCAATGCCTGGGGCCTTGCCCATGTTGTGACCCCTCATGCTCTCGCACCAGGGCCTCCCGTGGTGCCGTCCGGCTCAATGTGCCCAGATGGTGACCTGTAGACAGGTACAATGTGCCCCGGGCAGGCATGCGATTGAAGGAGGAGGGAAACTGTGGGTCCATACTGGACCTTGCGTGGTGCACATTGGGTTTGTTTGTGCACCAACCTCTGCGCACCTCGGGGTGGGCAGCAGTAGGGTGTGAGAGTCTGAGGAGCTGGGACAAGGGCACGAGCAAGTGCATAGGGCTGGGCTGGCACTCCCAAATTCGGACCAATCTTCCTCCTCAGGCCCGAAAGGGGCTCAGGGCCCATAGGCTCAGGCCAACCAAACACACGAAGACACACACCAAGGTGCGCAAATGTCGAAAGTAGTCACAGTCACCAATGGGCAGCCTTGGCGAGTTCCGCGCAAATCCGACCAAAAAGATGCAAACACTCATCCACTATACCAGTATAATCCTCGTACAGAGAAATGAATCCCATACACATCACAATGAGGGTGCTGCCTGTGCTGTGCCCATAGTGCATGCAGTGCGGTGCATGGGACCACGTCAGCCTGGTGCGCACACAAATTCTGGTAACACTAAACGTCGCTCAAAAAGTGGGCAGTGAGCACAGAATGCAACGATTGGGTGATGCTGATACAACTATTTGCATGCAGCGTGTTAGGGTAAGACCCTTTGGGGATACTATTTTTGGGTATTAGGCATGATGGATGAGTGTGTATGAACAAAACTTTCAGATTGCAATTTGTTGTCTCCCTCTCCTCGACAAGTTAGCCGTCATGAATTCGGAACTATTGGAGCTAGGTAGTGGTGTCTTCTATCTGTGAGGCACTGTGAACGAGCCCGTCACCATTGTGGGCCCATCATCCACACTAGGCTATGTGGCAATCCCATATGAACCGTGTGGACATTCCCAGCTGTATCCAAATCACCCACTAGACTGCCTCGCATTCCCCGTCTCGTGTGATGGGTGTTCCTTGGGCCAAGGACGCCGTGGCCCCTTTTCTATCCCAAAGATACAGCCTCCCTGGCAAGGGCTGTTGGCAGCTGCTACCATCAACACCCGAGGGATGAGGTCTTTGGATTCAAGGAGACCGTTGTTGCACACAAACACATCAGGCGACCACGTCCCTGCGTACCTTCGAACATGGTGTACGGTACATTAAAGTGTTTCTTAATCTGATGTGTGTGGTGCGCGCGGTGCAATTTTAGCACCCTCAATGATGATCCGTGTTGCTTACCGTTGGGGCGTGGTGCAAAAATTCCGCTCGTCTCAGCAGCTCCATGAAGCTCAGGTAGTTTTGATGGAAAGCACGGAGATTGCAAAGAGCTGCATCGCCACCGAAGTTCAAAAACACCTTGTGTTGGCCGAAATATGATTGTGTTGGAAAGGGGAAATGTCGGAAATCCTTGCGATGGGGTTGCTCGCTCTCTGCTTTTCTCTGTTTGGTTCTCAATGTGTGTGTGTGTGTGTGTGTGTGTGTGTGTGTGTGCCTGTGTGTGTGTGTGTGTGATCCTCGTCCCTGTGCCCAAAGCCAAATCAGTCTGAGCAACTGTGTGCACAAGCTGGGATACATGTTTGTCAGCATCCCATGTGCAAAAGTGTGACGGGCAAAAGCGACCAACTACTCTCCATGATTGAGGAACCCCCCCCCCCCCCCTGAAATCCAAAGTTTTGCAAGAAACATCTGTTTTGACCCTTGCTCAGAGCTTTTTTGTTTTTAAGTTGACCCCCCTCGGTGCAGTGAGTAACGACATGCAAGAACATGACACAAATATTGACCCACAAAAGCCGAATAAAGGAAATGCACAATTGATCAAACTCCGAGCATGGGTCTTGGGCCCGTTTGAGACGATGCACAAACAGCCCAAATACTAGGACATGGGCGAAGAGTGGCGGCTAGAGCAGGAGGAATTCTTCGTGGAACAGCAAGTTGGAGACGACACGTTACAGATGTTACAGACAGGAGCGGCCTGAGTGGGTCATCTAGACAAGCACATCATGCTGACGGCGCATACGAGGTACACAAACACCTCAGAGTTAATGTCCAAGGAAATACCTTCGAGCCCGCCCATGACATCGCTATGCAAGACCCAATTCGCCACCAGCAAGGCACATCGAAGCCCCAACGCCAAGGTACCTCCCTGAGCAAAGAAGATGTGACCGAACTGGTTCAGCTCCTGGCGGCGACCAAGCTGGAGAAAGAAAGACTCCGATCGGGTACACTCCATCCAGATCAGACCTTGAGAAGCTGCTCGGTGAGAGCCTACCCTATGCCTGGATGCAAAGCTTGATTATCTCCTTCAAGGAATTTGCCTGTATGGACCCCCACTTGCCCAGCCACACCCTCTCAAAAAGCATCTGGACAGTGGTGCACGAGGAATTACGCAATAAGTGTAAGGGGCGTATATCGGCGATGCCAGTGCCCCAGCTAGGAGGCCCAGTGGCAGCCCCTGGGATGTCAGCGCGAGCCCCTAGATCATGGGCGGGCCGCAGGCCAACATGCAATGCTTTGTGTGCGGAGGGGCAGGCCATGGGGCCCACAATTGTCCCCAAGCAGCAGTCACCAGTGCACACCATCAACCTCACGTCCAAGCAAAAAGTTCTCAAATCGGGGACCAAACAATACTCACCAGCAATAAGGGCTAGGTGTTCGATTTGAACCCCCCCCCCCCCCCTTGTCCACCTATAGGCCATGTGGGGGTATGCATGGGGAAATGTTCCCATGCGGACCTCAAGGCACGGTCTCACTCCTCTTTCAACACGCCCAGGATCCCAATAACTGCCCATCTCCGCCATTATCCACGTCCACCCAAGAGGACATGCTCATGAACGCAGTGGGTGCATTCCTACAGGGCACAAGGGCTCTTGGGGGCTAGCAATGAGACCACATCCGGGCTTGTACCCCCCAAGTGGGGGGGATATTACCGGCGACAGTCACGGTGCATATGGGGTGGAGGGCACATGATGCCGCCCTACACGCCTTGGCACAGGAGTGGGATTCCAGGGATTTGGCCATCACCGTCAGGGCCATCGAAGACAGTTGAGTGGGCACGTACCTTTGCCAGGTCCAAACGGCTCTACGAGAACGGGACCCCAATGACTTGTTGGACTCGACATTCACGAGACGACTCTAGACCCTTGCCCTACGTAAACCTGGGTTCTCGCCTGCCAAAAACCTCCAATCATGACTTCGATGCCCAGAACGACCGGGGGCACTGCCCCCCTTCATCACAAAGCGCCACCAACTCCAAGTCCAGGCGATGGGCCGTATGGCACGAGGAGAAGAGCTCGCGAATATGGGCCACAATGGACCACTTTACAGCCCTGGGCGAGCACCGGGTACACTAGGCCTGGGCGCGAGTTTTCTCCGCAGTGGGCATAGCGTTCACCATGTGCCTCGGTGTCAGCAATGTGGCCACACGCAATGTGGCCACAGTGCAATGGGGTTGGTTACAGCACCCAGGCTTGTTTATCTTCTTCGATTACAAAGTCAACAAGACTATGGATGCCCAACCAATACCACCATTTTGGGAAACTTGGAGAAGATGGCTCTAGAACAACCGCTGCAGCCACCACTATGACGACGCCATCATCATCCCAGGAGGTCCGGGCGCCCTATGTAAACTCCAGCAACAGCTCCTCAAAGGCACAGAGTACGAGTTGGCATGGTGCCACCCCGATCGAGAAGCGGATGGGAGCAGCAGCCTTCAGGGCCCTTGGAGGGTCCCTCACTACCACGTCCATATGGGCGAGGTGGCAAACTCCACGCCAAGCTGCACGCTACGCAGCACATCCGCCCGCATGGCACCTACCGGCAAGGGTGGTACTGCCAAGACCCACGGGACGATCAGGCAATATCACAAGAGAATCTGAGTGGTCATGGATCAAGGTTCGAGAGCTCTGCCAGGAAGATGCCTTGAAATTGGACAAAGGTAGGAAAAAGGGACAAAGGCCACCAACGGTGGAGGGTCATCTGTAGGTGCTCCTCCAAGTGCCTGTTCTAGGCTTGGGCATGTGTCTGGATTCCCTTGGCCGTTCGGCTTCAGCTGTATGGCAACGACGGTGTCCTCTGCCACGTCCATGTCATCTCCGTCCGTGTCGGAGTCCACGACTTCATCCACCATGGTAGGTCTGGCGAAGGACTCCTGAGCCACAAGCCGCGCTTGACCCCCCCGAGGGACGGGAAAGTTCCTCGCCACACCCATTTTACACTGAGCCGGTCAAGGAGTTGGTCTCAGAACATTGGTAGTCCTTTGCATGAATGTTATGTTGAATTCTTTTCGTTTTGCGGTGCAAATTCTGTGCCTGAAAAGGTGCGTGTACGGTGGTAGTACAGTTCCCTAGGGGGGGGTGGGGGACCGTCACTTGGCAACCGTCCCCCAGGGGGTGGCGGGGGACTGTCTGGGGTGGGGCAGGACAACGGGGGGAGAGGGTATCCCTGCCACCAACCACAGCACAATGAGACACAGACAACAGTCTTGCCAAAACCATTTGAATTACTCTTGAAATGGTGGGCAGGTCACAGTGGAATGATGCAACCGACAACTGTCATAAACCAAACAGGTGTATTTCTGCTGCATCCACGTGGGAAGGTGTGACACTGGCATTATGGCAATGGCCTCATGATTTGAATTGTGTGGAAACCAATCCTCACCCAATGATCCCATACTTGCCCTGTTTTCGCTCTGACGGTGGCGGTGATGAACTGGTTTGCAAGGTGAAATATGTGTGTAGTTTTTTTTTAGAGGATCTTCCTTTATCTTGCTGCAGGGAGCTGCCGCACAGTGCGCGCATGGTGCGCACATGCTGCAGAGGCAAAAAGCAGACACCTCACGTTTGCTACTGAAAGTCTGGCTCGAAATCACAAAGTGTTGAATCAGCAACTGGCAGCGGTGGCCGCGAGCCACACCACAATTATCAAGCACCGCGGGAGAAGAGGCCAGGGGTGCGCTGTTTTGGGAGGAGTTGGGGTCCGAAGAGATGCCAAGTGCCAGTGAACAGAGCTCCTCGCAATACCCGGAGGCGGGTGTGAGAGGTTGCGGGGGCATGAACTCACCGGTGGCGGCGCCTCCTCCGGCACCAAATCTGCACGGAGAGATTTGCCGTTCGTGATGTCACGGCGTGCGTTGTCGATGATCGTAGGGGAAGGGTAATCAAGGGCAGCCATGGGGCGTGTAAAGCCGCCGATGAGACATTCCGCACCCGGGGGGGGGGGGTGACTCCGCGGGTCCCAGGACGCCAACTACCCCTGCCCCCCCCCCCCCCCCCCAAGGGGCCTTCGGCCAACAGTTAGTTGCCAAAGGTGTCGCCCCCAGGCGTCCATGGGCGCCTAAGGCGCCCGATGCTCCATGAACACCAAAGGTGCCCTAAGGAAATTTTTGTCCAATTTGCACCCCAACACTATCCTTAAACCCAACCTTGACTCTAACACCCACCCCCAACCCTCCGCACGCTTGAGCTGGACAATGCTGGACAGTGCTGGACAATCTGTGGCGGCGCGTTCGGCGCCGTGTCCACGGCATTCGTGACAATGCCCTGTGGGAGTTGCCGCAGCGGTTCCGCTGGGCGACGACCATCGTGAGATTATGGCCCACGCACCGCATCGTCTCACATTCTGCACGTGCTTCAGAGGACTTGTTCAGATGGATTCCCGCGCGTACAGCCCCGCACCAAACGCCCCGACAGGTCGGTCCATGGCCTGCACAGCGTCGTTGTTCCTGACGATGGCAGCCGCCTTCGGCCTGGTCTTGACTGGATGGTCCCCGGCGCTGTCCCTCTCGGCAGTCCCACCCACTAGCACCGTCACGCACCTGCCACCCACCGTGGGGAGGCACGTGCACGTGTGGCGCCCCGGCCAGGCGGCGAGGCAGGGCGGCGCCGCACCATCCCGGGCCTCCAAAGCCCCGGTCCCCCCGCTCGCCGCGGGAGGTCATGCCGTCGCTGGCGTGCGTGTGGGTGCCCCGGAGCGCACCGCCCTCCCGACCCTCGCGGGCGTCGCCGCTGCAGCGGGGCTCCTGGTTCTGGCCCTCGTGGCGTACCTGCGGCGGCCCGCGCATACCGCGGCGGAGGCGGTCGCGCTGGCGGCGGTCACCGGCGAGACCGCGGCCGCGGCGGACGACAGCGACGCGGAGGCGCCGCAGTGGATGACCTACGAGATCAAAGTGCGCAAACCGCTGGGGCTCGTGATGGAGGAGAACAAGGCCAGTCCCTCCATCGGGGCCGTGTTCGTGGCGGAGTGCATCGCGGGGGGCAACGGGGGGCAGGCCGGGATCAAGCCGGGGGACGTGCTGCAGGAGTGCTCGGCCGTCACCCTCAAGACCGGGAAGGAGGGCGCCTACGCGAAGCAGGGCTACGGGGCGCGGCCCTTCGACAACTTCGAGCGGATCACGTTCGACACCCGCGGGCAGACGTTCGACAACGTCATGGCGGCGCTGGGCAGCAACAGTGAGCGCTGGGGCTATTTTGACGTCGACCTGAAGTTTGCGCGGCGCGCCGACGAGGCAAAGGAATGAGGGGGCGACCCTGCCGCCGTGAGAGACTTCGTATCTTACGGCACAGGACGCCGCAGAATTGGCCCCGCAGGCACCAGTTGAATGGACTGCGGCTGAAAAGGGCGGTCTCGAGTGGTTAACCGGCCAATGCGGGCGGTTACAAATGGTTAGGGAGGCATGTGGGGGCGGAGGGTGCTGTTGCGGCAGAGCTGGCACTCCCTCCCAACGGCAGTCGGGTTGCTTCCCCACTGCATCCTCATCAGCCGGTCTCGATCGGTGAACCCACTTCGGCAGGGGCCTGTGGGCTCGCCCCCCACCCCCAAACGTGTACCCCCAAACGATGAGTATGGCACGAGGATGCGTGCCATGACGTCGGGACCTGAAGCGGGGAGTGCGGGCTGTGCCGAAACCTGAACCGACATTTGCACACTCACACCAACACCCACACCCTCGCGCAAACCCACGCCCACATCCACACCCACGCCCACACACCACCGCACACCTACGCTCTGCGCTAGGCCATGCCCACACCCACGCCTACACCCACACGGACGCGCACAACAATATGCCGGCAAACAGGGCACAGATGCATCACCAATACCCTGGTTTGCCGCTCCCGTGGCGGCCACTACGTACACCGTGTGTCGGTGTGCCATGTAATTCTGGGGACTTCTGGTGCGTCCTCTTTGTCGTCTTCTGCCGCGTGGTGTTTCGGCCGGCCGGTGACCCTTCCTTTATTTGTGCAAAGGGGGTTTACGCCCCAAATTTCTCAATGGCCACAACTTCACATCACACGTGTGTCTCAATTTTGCAGAATCCCATGAATAGGGCCACCTGTCTGCCTGCAGTGGGTGACTTACAATGTATCCACAATGTATCCCGTTATCTCAATGCGCATTCCATTGCGTTGTGTCGCAGCAAAAGTCTCTTGCCAGCATGTTCCCCCGTGTTCAGAGGGACCGCTCCGGACGTATTTCAGGAAGCAGTAGCTCAAGCAACGGAAAGGAGCCACCCCTCAACAACACAGCGTCTCCCAACTATATTCACAATGTTTCCACGATGCAAGCCCCCCCCCCCCCCAAAAAAAACAATGTATTCCATTCCCCTTGGATACTTCTTATCCGGAAGACTGGGCTGCGCTGCGGATGCACCGCAGCTACCGAACCTGCTGCCGGAGGGATTCCGGAGGGTGGCAACCGTCGTCATTCTTATGGCCCAGCACCGCCCTGTCCGAGCAGCGCTGTGTGTTGGTCCCTCAAATTTGGAACCGTGGAATCCGGCGGTGCCACTTTCGGTTTTGCAATGGAACTCGCTCTCGAGTGCTGTGCGGTGGCAGGACGTCGGGTTGCAGAAGGCCCAAGGCCCAGAATGTGCATCCCGGAAGCCGCTACCACAGTCATTTGTGGGATCATCGTAGAATTGGACAGCTCTGAACCTTGATCCTGAGAGTTATCCCGAGTACCATGCAGTGAGCAGGCTACGCCCCCCTTCGCCCCCCCCCCCCCCGACATATGCATCCTGAAAGCTGCATTTAGTATCATGCCATCTGTTGCAAAGCTCGGTCCCTTGCATTGTCACCACAGTTCATCATTGTCTTGGGTGATGCCATGGCACAGCCCCAATGTATGCACCGCGCGCGCACCGTGCCTGAGACTCCCTCTCATGCTCCATGTCCAGGAAGACCACAGTGCACTCCACAATCTTGTAGGTCCAAGGGACAGCATTTTGAGGGGCTACGAAGGAAGACCAGTGGCCCGGCTTTCGGTCTGAAATCGTGTACGGTGCGCGTGTCACTGCGGATTTGTGTGTTTTTGTTTCTCAGCAATGTGGACCGCCCTGCTTGTAACGGCCAGTAACCAATGCGTAGTGCCATTGACAGGCTCAGGTGGCCTCAGTCCTGACTGCGTAGGTGTGTCTGCAGAACCCGAGGTATGTGTGCAGATGAGCTCTTATCTATTGTGTAAATTTGTGAAGGAGTGGGGCAATGCATATCACGATGATGAATTGTGTCTTTACATTCACACCATCTGTCAAAGATGCCCGCTTCAATCTCATTGCTTGCACCAACAAGGGCTGACCATGTCCGTGTCACGTTTGTGCCGCTCTTTGTGGTGTTGATGCCGCTGTGCGGCATTGCGCGGCGCTCACGGGGCGCAGCTTTTTGGGCGACTGGGGGCAGGCATCCATGTGTCTGTGGTCGTTTGTTTTTGATGCCCTTTTGCCGTCTTGTGCCGTTTGCTTTGATTCTGGTCTGCTCGGGGGTCTTCTTTAGGGGAGCGTACAATTGGGACTAAAGTCAGGATACGTGGCACAAAAAATTAGCGTGCCAAGCCTGCGCCATGCAAACACTGCCCCTCAGGTTCACGAGATGTTACTCGGTGTTATCAAATTTCAGTTATACTCGGTTTAGCTCAGCTACTTGCTCAGTTTTACCTTATGCCCTTGATCAAGTTTCAAAGATCGTTGGGGTCAGGCAGCAATCTGTCTCATGCCCACTGGTCCAAGGTCTGGTGCATGCACGGCTGAATATCGATGAGTGCATGCGTCAATGGCGTAAATATAGCCTGTGAGGAAGTATGGCCCAAGAACAATGTGTGTGGCGTGGGTTGCACCAGGAGCACAAATGCATTTTGAAGGCTGATTGTGAGGTTTTGCAGGAGGTTAGTAGTAAGATGTCTTGGTTTCTGGAGATGCATTTGAAGGGACAGCAGGCTCGAGGGGGATTCATGCCAAAGCAGTCATTGGTGGTTGGAAAAGCGTTTGCAGGGCAAGGTCGAGCCATTCCCAGACCGCTTATTCTTTGTTTTGATTGGAGAACAATGACTGCATTTGCTGTAGCTGGGCACTGTTTGGTCGCTGCCCATATAATTTGCCTTACTATCGATACTGTCCGAAGCAGCACGGTGCCATGCATCATCTTGACAAACCACCCTTGGGTACAATGTCACATGGTTGTGTGCAATATAATACAATTGTCCAAACAACACCGGTTGTTGTTTCTGCACCTTTTGGTGCCTTTGCCATGTTGTGTTTAAGAGAGTAGCAGGTAAGCACACTGTGTGTGGATGGTGCAATTACCACACAGGGCAATTCCAGGCACCAGTTGGTTGGTTGACAGATGGGTGTTGGGTAACTTTGTATGGATTTGCCCTGTGGCCCTTTGGATGGGGTGTATTGCCCGGCAGGCAAGACAATTTATTTGATATCGAGATGGGGCACACAAGGGCGGGGTGCATGTATTGGGGCTTTTATTGGTAGAAGAATCACACTTCAATGGCCTGGCAACCTCGATACAATGATGGGCATGGGTGGTGCATTGCACAGATTGAGCAACATTTTGCTCATTTGTGGCATTGGGGTTGGATCTAGAGGCAAGTCTGTTACCACCCTTAGAGCCTGTTACCACCCTTAGAGAT
Source organism: Eutreptiella sp. 'Long Island Sound 2002' (assembly GCA_964036045.1). Lineage (NCBI taxonomy): Eukaryota > Euglenozoa > Euglenophyceae > Eutreptiales > Eutreptiaceae > Eutreptiella > Eutreptiella sp. 'Long Island Sound 2002'. Next base: position 9,150,088 of record OZ038382.1, on the reverse strand, counting down.
AATGGGAGGATGTTCTTCGTGATGTTTGGATGCAACCAATGAGGTTGCTTTGCAAGATGACGGTGGGATGAGGTCGATGCACGTGCTCTTTGCTATCAAAGGCACGCCACCATTTTGTAGTGAATGTGGTGGCAATATTGTGTGGGATGTATTGGCCTACACACTTGTGGGGACAAAACCCGTGAAGCACATTGAATTTTGTGTCAAGACCTTCTGCTTTCCTCCCCACACCTCCGGAGTACTTGTGCCCTACGTGGGGTTTGATTCCGGGGCCTTGGGTGTAGGAGCCAGGTGCTCGAATCCATCCATTGAGCCACAGTCTACAGTTGGTGTGACCGATGGATGGAACAGAGGGCCGTTGCTAGACGACAGTGGGAAAGCCGTGCATGCCATGCGTTAAGTTTTGTATGTCGGCAAATACTCGAACCCTAGTTTTGGCCCCTTTCCACAAGTTTTTTTGTTCCACACCGGGGTTTACCAGAGAAGGCAGGGGTGATGCAACCATATTGATCTATCCCCACCATGGGGATTTGTCATATGTCCTTTTTAATACCAAGTACGCAGGCCATGTTTATAAGATAACTGTGGCTGTTGACAATCTTGGGAATATAGTATGGATATATGACCTTATGCCGGGAACCTCAGCGGATGTTATGATTTGGTATCAATGTGGTCCTTCGCGAACAAATGGGCAGTTCTTGGATTTTGAAGTAGATGCGCATGATGGCGCCTATTAGGGCCGCTTGCACACTCCGGTACCTTGTATTGGGCGGAAAACTTTAAGTGAGGCCAATGTCTACACTGTGCTGAACTGTGTAGACATTGGCTGGAACCGCCTTGGCGGGGGCATCCAATATCATGTTGCCAACCAAGATTGAGCTTTAAGTGAGGCTCAACAAGATCATAACGATGTCCATGGCTTCTATCGCACAAGGGTGGAGCACCTCTTTGCATGCTTGTGGCAATGGAGGATTGTCCGCAATGTTTGGACACGCTCTGCAACGGAGCTACATGGCCATGTGCGCATTTTACTACTCAATTTTGTATTTGCGCACACTAGGTATCAGCCTTATCGGGGGGACCGGACCCTTTACGCCGACTCCCCCCCCCCTCCCTGCTGGGTTTTGGCTAGGAAGTGCCGGACCATGGGCGCCAAAGGCGCCCTAAGGATATTTTGCTTGACTTAGTAGAGGGTGAAAAAGTGGGTTTTCACCCCATGTGTCTATACTCAAAATACTCAGTTGTTTTAGGAGAACCCAATAGTGGGTGAAAACCAAATTGGACCAAATATGAATACCACCCCTGTGCAGAGGTATGTCAGAGATGGGCCATACCCTAGTGGGTAAAGCAGGGTCTTTGCAACTGAAAGGTCTTGGATTCAAATCCCAGCAGGGGCAGTTTGCAGGACTCTAGGCAGGGTCAGGGACACCATGGGAAATTTTTTGTTTTTGTTTTTTTTGTGTGTGTTTTTGCTTCGATTTGTCCCCTTTGTTGGGGATCCCCGAGAATGTAGGGGTGATGTAGCATTTCCGTCCACTTGTGGGCCCTGCCAATTCTGATTTTGTCCCCTTTTCTTTGGGGATCCCGGAGGATGCAGGGGTGATGTAGCATTTCCGCCCACTTGTGACTCGAGGGTGCTATGACCTTAAACACAAGTACCACCTACCATCCCCCCCCCCCCTATTGCAATTTTTTTTGTGCCAACATACATACCGCAAAAATGTCTAGCGCGATGAGGGGGTCATTTTAAGCCATATATGTTGGGGTCCGGGTGCCCCCCTCCCCTTTAGCCGGCCCCAGCCCCCCCCCCCCCCCCCCACCCGACCCACCCACCCACCCCCAGCCCTGAAATTGGCTGGAAAGTGGGAGGGAGTCGGCGTATGGCCCGATGGTACGCCCCCCCCCCGTGAGCCTTATGGCCCTTGGCCTCATGTGACGGAGGCAACCATTGAGGAGGAGGAAAACGATGACGGTGTTTGTTGCCAATTGTGTGGCCACCATCCTAGTGATAAGTCTGGCACTTGCCAATTGAACATGCATGCATCTTGCATGCCAATGCATAGCTGTACCTTACAAGGCTGAGTGGTTTGTTGATAGGTACATTGGAGTACCAAGTTGAAGGCAGTTTCATTGTTATCTTGTGGGCTTTGCTGCTCTGGCTTGCTAGCAGATAGGTGGCAGGTGATCTTGGGTGAGTTCCCCGGTAGGTGCACGCATTGCGCACGCAGTGCAACAACATGGCCAGTGCCCCTCATTCCTCCTCATTCCTCCATTCCTAGATTGTTTAGGGTGTGCTGTTTGAGCGCCAGCAATTGCCCAAAAGACACCGAGTGCACAAGAACAAGAGGTGACCTGTTGGCTGGCGTGAATATTTGTGCTCTGTGTTCTGTGCATTATGGAGGCTGAATGGTGCAGCTGTGGAATAGAGCAAACGCCCTCTGTCATTTCTCTGCCGCCTGCCACCCTTTGCATTACCTGAACTGGCACGTCCTGCAACCACAGAAACCACCGAACGCTGTATCAAAGGATGCAAGTGTTTCTTTTTGTGCACGTGTGTTTTATTCCCAGAGTAATCATGCTTGCGGTCCTTCAGTATCATCGAAACGCAGGACCAGGGATGCAATGCGCTACCTCGGTAGGGTTTTAGGCTCATTTTGGGTATTTCTAGTCTTATCCAAGCCCAGGGTACAGCCACCACACCAAACCAAATCCATTCTCCTCTAAACAGTTTTGTTTAGTTTGCTGACCCAAAATGGGAGGGGGCATCCCCGACCCTGCCTCACAGTGCACCTCGTAACGTGCATTAGTCACATGGACCGCGTACACAGTGTGGACGAGGCAGTATGCCTCGTCCACACCACACAGGGTGCCACTTCCGAAACTTTTGGTGCTTCTGCTGCTGCCTTCACGAGGGGAGGGATGCATGGGAGAGAACATCAGTCGTGCTGTTGTTTTCCTGTTTGTCATGTTGCAGACGGCATTGTCTGAGGGTGCGCGTAGGTGCTGTGTGCACCCCTCCCAAGCCCCACCATGGGAGGCAAGTGGAAGAGCCAGGGGAAGCACGCCCCGGCCCTGGCAGCACGCGACGTGGACGTCCTCGTCACTGCCAAACAAACCGCGCAAGAGATCCTGCTGTCCATTCCGAAGCTGCTGGCGGGCCTGCCCGTGTGGATGCAGCTGTCCATCTATGCTGTGATTGCAGTCCTGATGTTCATGGCGTTCCGCGACAAGCGCATCGCGTTCTACTCCGTGGCCTTCGGCTTCCTCGGGGCCGGCACCGGCCTCGCCATCGGGTTTGTGGCGGATGTGGCTTCGGGGGGCCGTGACCACTTCGCGGCCCTCGGCATTGCGCTGGGAGCGCTCCTGGGGATCGGGCTCGGCGCGCTCTATCATCTCGAGTCGGGCAGTCGGGGGAGCAAGGGCGGCTCTGGGCCACCTTCGGCCGCCAGAAGGCAGACGCCCGCAGGGGGGCGAGCGGGCCTGCAGCCGCGGCCGCCGGCACCGGGAGGCCGGGGGAAGGGCGGCAAAGGAGATTACATGGGGGCAGGCAAGGCCGGGTGGGATAAGATGGGCTGGACGGGGGCCTTGGGGGGCACTGACCGGGCTCCGACCGGGCCACGGGCAAGGAAGCTGCCAGCGTGAGGCATCTAACCGGGCCTTGTTCGTCGGCACGCTCGGCGTGTTTTCCAACCTTCGGTGTCAACCCTCGGGTTCGAACTCACGCCACACGGTCCCTGGGTACTCCAGGGCTTGGGGCGGCCTTTGGCCTTCGGCTTTACCCACCGCTGGGGGGTCCACCTCCTTCCCCAAGCACAGGACCATTGAGATAACCTGCCCCGCAGTTGTTTGTTGCTCGACGACCGCATGCAATAAAGATCCGAGACGGAAGTCAAACCGCTTCAATGGCCGCGTGCTTCTGCTCAATTGCATTGGGGCTGTTTGCCGGCCGCACGACGCCTTGCACCGCATTAGCCCCCCGTCATACCGGCAGCGAGTGGGGTCTTTCCGTGTGTGTCTCAGACGAGTGAGGCGCATTGGCCGGCCCTGCAGTGGATGAGCCATGGGCAGGCCTGTGCTTGAAAGGGGTCATGTATCCCCGCACCCCCTCACCCCCTTTGAGGCCCCGTCCGCCCTAACCGCCTCCGTCCGTCCCCAACGGCTTTCGAATCGTTGTAACCCCCCAGCAGCCTGACCAGAGGTAATTCTCACGCCACTGCCATCAGCAGGGCAGCGGGAATTACGAGTCGTAAGAACACTTGTCAGGGCCTGAGCAAACTAGACCCTCATCACTTGGGGAGTGTGGCAGATGGGTCTGCCATGCGCAGTGAGTGGCACCTGAGGGGGCTCTGGCAAAATAAACCATGAGTTTTTGGGTCCACCAAGCCATGCACAGCATTACACTATAGATGGTCCGCAAAATTTCCCACGCTCTTTTCAGCGACCTCCGCAAAATTTCCCGCTGCGAAATTTACCGCTGCGAAACAATCCCCACACGATCTGTTCCCTCCGTCTGTATTTGTCTGGCAGGAGTTCTCGGCATTGGAACCTCTAGCTGCGCCCTGCGGGCAGACCTGGAACTGTTGTTCCAGTCTGTCCAGCACACGTGACAAATTGAAGGCTTCGCGGTACGCGCACAGAAACTGCTGATTCGGGCATGGCAGGGTTTCCACGGTGCCGCAATGCCCCGCGAGGGGGAGTAAGCGCTTCGGAGTGAACCGACAGTGCGTCAGGTGGGGTGCACTCCAGTGGGTTCTGGTGGACGAAAGTGTTGCAGGGCTGGGGCGTCGCCGCTGCCCCCCCGGCTTTCTGCTGACAACTGCACCATAATGGGTGTACCCTTGCGCAAGGGGCAACCTCAGGAGACTCAGGACATGAAGCAAGGAAAATTGAGGCCTCATGCCTGTAAATCGCACACCGACACCCCCCTTCGCGGCCGAAAATGTTGCTTGAGACACTGAGGCGCAGGTGTCAATCAAGACTGGGTGTCAGCGCAGGGTACCTGACAGGGTGCCTCATGCGGCCTAGTCTCTGCTGGTGGCCACTGTAGATAGGGAGGACAATGACCGGGGAGGTTTACTGGCGCTGGAAAAACTTGCGCATTCTTGGGAGGTAAAGGAGTGGGGTGTGTATTCCTGTACTCACGGTTGTGTGGACGTGTCCGTCCAAAAGGAGGCGATTTCTGGAGCCATTTGAGGTGCCGTGGGAATAGTAACACCAAATTTATTGCTCAAAGTCATGAGGCGTCGGTTGGGTTGCAGTTGACCAGGCGCCAGATTTCGCGTTACTTGCTCCCGGGTCGTCACTGGTAGGATCTTCTAGCGCTGTACGAATGGGAGCGGCCTTTGGGCCTCCCGAAAACTTCGTCATGGGCTCGATCTGGCGTGTGCCCCAGCAGCGCGTGGCCACTGCAAACGGCGCGTACAGCATGCGTTTTACCACACATTTCTGCTCCGACTTGACCGCAACTGACCGCACGTGAAATTGAACGGATATAATTGAATGCCCGTCATTGCAACGCTTTGGTGGTGCCGCTGTACGTTGTTGACCACATGTGAGGTGTTAGTATGAAGGGGTTGGGACCGAGTGCACTTTTGGACCTGCAGACCTGCAGTAGGCCGGAAAACTTGGCCTTATGTGGGTTGGGGTGACCAGGGCTGTCCTTAAGGGACGAGATTTTTTTTTTTTTTGTTAAGGACAGCCCTTAAGGACAGCCCCTAGAGGCCTTTTTCCCCCGGCCGAACGCGGGCCATGTCTACCCCCCCCGCCGCTCTCTGATTTTGCCCCCCGCTCTGAGGCGGTGGGGCTCCCCGATACGGCAGGGGTGAGGTAGCCAATTTGCCCACTTGTGGGCCACTTCTGATTTTGCCCCCCGCTCTGAAGCGGTGGGGCTCCCCGATACGGCAGGGGTGAGGTAGCCAATTTGCCCACTTGTGGGCCACTTCTGATTTTGCTCCCCGCTCTGAGGCGGTGGGGCTCCCCGATACGGCAGGGGTGAGGTAGCCAATTTGCCCACTTGTGGGCCACTTCTGATTTTGCCCCCCGCTCTGAGGCGGTGGGGCTCCCCGATACGGCAGGGGTGAGGTAGCCAATTTGCCCACTTGTGGGCCACTTCTGATTTTGCCCCCCGCTCTGAGGCGGTGGGGCTCCCCGATACGGCAGGGGTGAGGTAGCCAATTTGCCCACTTGTGGGCCACTTCTGATTTTGCTCCCCGCTCTGAGGCGGTGGGGCTCCCCGATACGGCAGGGGTGAGGTAGCCAATTTGCCCACTTGTGGGCCACTTCTGATTTTGCTCCCCGCTCTGAAGCGGTGGGGCTCCCCGATACGGCAGGGGTGAGGTAGCCAATTTGCCCACTTGTGGGCCACTTCTGATTTTGCCCCCCGCTCTGAAGCGGTGGGGCTCCCCGATACGGCAGGGGTGAGGTAGCCAATTTGCCCACTTGTGGGCCACTTCTGATTTTGCTCCCCGCTCTGAGGCGGTGGGGCTCCCCGATACGGCAGGGGTGAGGTAGCCAATTTGCCCACTTGTGGGCCACTTCTGATTTTGCCCCCCGCTCTGAGGCGGTGGGGCTCCCCGATACGGCAGGGGTGAGGTAGCCAATTTGCCCACTTGTGGGCCACTTCTGATTTTGCCCCCCGCTCTGAAGCGGTGGGGCTCCCCGATACGGCAGGGGTGAGGTAGCCAATTTGCCCACTTGTGGGCCACTTCTGATTTTGCCCCCCGCTCTGAGGCGGTGGGGCTCCCCGATACGGCAGGGGTGAGGTAGCCAATTTGCCCACTTGTGGGCCACTTCTGATTTTGCCCCCCGCTCTGAGGCGGTGGGGCTCCCCGATACGGCAGGGGTGAGGTAGCCAATTTGCCCACTTGTGGGCCACTTCTGATTTTGCCCCCCGCTCTGAAGCGGTGGGGCTCCCCGATACGGCAGGGGTGAGGTAGCCAATTTGCCCACTTGTGGGCCACTTCTGATTTTGCCCCCCGCTCTGAGGCGGTGGGGCTCCCCGATACGGCAGGGGTGAGGTAGCCAATTTGCCCACTTGTGGGCCACTTCTGATTTTGCCCCCCGCTCTGAGGCGGTGGGGCTCCCCGATACGGCAGGGGTGAGGTAGCCAATTTGCCCACTTGTGGGCCACTTCTGATTTTGCCCCCCGCTCTGAAGCGGTGGGGCTCCCCGATACGGCAGGGGTGAGGTAGCCAATTTGCCTACCAACGACTACGTGCCTTGATCGTCGGACAAGGTCGCCGGCGAACAAGGAACCGTGTGTTGAGAGCACGCAAGGTTGCAATTGTGCTGGATGCTGGCGCTCGAAGGGGGGCCAAGAGTGAGCCACTTGCAGTTTTTGTGCGCACTCCAGAAGAGGAAATTTTTGTCGGCCTTGCTGACATGGTGCGAGCCCAGGGGAGGGAGGGGGCGGAAGGGAGTGAAACAGCCGATGGTGACCCTGATGCGGCAAATGCTCGGCTGTATGATGACACCGTCCGGAAGGTGTTTGACCAGCTGGGCATTGAGTGGAAGGTGATTGAGGAGCGCATCATCGCAGTGGTCTCGGATGGTGCCGGCACTATGGGTGCCTATGTGGGTCTGCTGAACAATGTAAGGGAGAAAGGGGGGAGGGAACTCATTGCTTGGGTGAAAGATGCGGCACATTGCCTCATGCGAGCGATCAGCACTGCAAAGGGAAAGGTCAAGCTGTGGTACGATGCCCTGGATGATCTAGTGTCCTTCCTGGCCTGCTTCTACAGGACCAGCTCGAAGCGCATGCGGGGGTTGTGGCGCAAGGGGGGGAAGTTTTGTTTCTCCCGCCGCACTGGTGTGCGTTGGGTGGAAGCAATGTTCCACGAGCTTGATATTGTGCTGGAGAATTTGCGTGCTGTTGTGGAACACTTGCCCGAGTACATTAGTCACGAGGCTGACCTGGGGCGGAGGGAGAAGGCCCAGGGCTTGTTCGATGCACTTTCACACCCCCTCTTCAAGTTGACGGCAGCCTTTTTTTGCGATGTTTTTGCTGTGGTTTGTGCCACAAGCAAGAAAGTTCAAGCGACCAGGGGGGCACGGGTCGCCGCCGTCCAGGGTTTGATGAACGTGATGTGCACACAGCTGTTGCACACCATGCGTCATGTCATTCCAGGGGGGTGGGAGGAATCGTTGGGTGTTGACGTAGGGAGTAGCGTCATCAAGGGTAGCCGGATGAAGTTTCTTCGTAGTTTGATTGAGGACGTACAAGCACGATTCAAGCGAGCTGAGTGGGATGGCAGTGCTAACCTGGAGGATTGGGTTGATGCAAGCTCGTGTTCGTGTGAGAGAGTTTTTAGCTACGTGACGGCTACGGACTTTGGCCAAACCACGGAGCGCATGTGTGAGACGCTGTGGGTAAGGTGCAATGGGGAGGCACCAGAGGATTGGGGGCCCTTTGAGGTTTTTGAGGACCTTCGGAAGGCCCCTTTCCGCCCGCGCAAACGGAAGCAAGGGCATGCGGTTGAGGTGGAAGATGGTGGTTTGCTTGGGTTTGCGGCTTTCAAGGATTTGGCAGTTTCTTTGGAAGAGGATGTTGAGGCGGAGGTTCCGTTGGACATTCGAGATTTGTGGGTTGTCCCCAAGAGGGCGACACGTGACGCCGACATTGGCGATGTGTATGGGGTTGAGTTGGAGGGTGAGGACGAAGACAGTGAGGACGAGGATATGGAGCAGGCAAATGCAGTTGCCAGTAGCTCCTCTTCTGACCTTCCTAACCCCTCAGCTGTCCCCTCCACCTCTTCTAACCCTGGCACGCAGTTGGTGTTTCAGTATGATGTGGATGAGGCGGTGTTGAGTGCAATGGAGAGGGGGAGGTTGCATGAGTGGACTAAGGTTGAGTTTCAGGCCATTTGTAGGAAGCATGGTTTGAGTGTGAGAGGGGGGAAGGGTGAGCTTATGGTGCGTGTCAGGGTGCACTTCCACAGGTTGTACCAGCAGTAGGGAGTTTGTTTCCAGCTGTGCCACCGGCGATGGAACATTCGGGTGGTCGAACGCTGCATCACTATATTTGATTCAAAAAAAGTATTGCTCTTCTTCATGTTGAATTGTGCAGGGTGTGAGGTAGGGTCATGCAACACATGTGGGGCAAGGATCATATGGTTATGTGCTGAGAGCAATTTGGGGCTAGGGACTCATGGTTGAACAATTGGGAACACCGGGGTGAAGACATGTACTGTCCGCGGGCTCTTTTGAAATTACCCCGTACCGGACGGGTTTTTTTTTTTTTTTTTTTGCGTTAAGGACAGCCCTGGGGGTGACAATGGGTCGTACAAGTGAATCCCCATGGGCTTTCTGGGCGAGTCCCGTCTGTGGACGCCCCCTTATCCCCTCCGTTTTGAAAGATGGTTGCTGAGTGGCCAAGAGAGCCAACAAGAAGAGGGGGCTGAGGCCACCGGGAGATAAAGGCTTTCCAACCTCTGGCAACAATGGTACAACGATGTTCATGGCGGTAAAGGGGCTGTTCGAAAAGTAGGCTATTTTGGATCCATTTCCCCCGATGGCCAAGGTGACCGCAGTGACTACTGTGTTCCCTTGCACAGGACTACTTAGATTCTTACTCAGTCCAAAAACTCAGATAATGGGTTGAAACAAAGTATGCTACACACCGAAAATGCCAGAACCTCCGACAAAACCGGGGTGGGCAGAACCAAGGACAACGGCGCGGTCACAGTGCAGCGTAAAGCACCCGGGACACCATGCAGGCGCGCACGCCACCCGCGTCAACCATGAAGCGCACACTACCAGCAACAAACAAGGAACGCGACCTGCGCACGGGTGACCCATGGAGTATGTGGTGGACGGCCAGGACAATGCGTGGAGGACCAGGGCACCTGGGCCTCACGCACACGGAAACGCAGCGAGGCAGGTTGTGGACGGCCTGAGGACGGAGGTGTGTGGACAGCAAAAACAGTCAAGCGACCCCCGCAACAACCAGCACAAACCCAAAACCCCAATTTACACAGTTTTGCATGTGCAGGCAGGTCTGTCACCCCACTTAACGGACAGGGGGAACATGTTTGCCCTCATGCCCAGACCGCTTCTAACGCAACCACCACAGCTGCCACGCAAGGGCGTGGTTGGGGTGAGGCTAGTATTTGTGCCTTGTGTTATCAAAAGCATACCACCACAATTTGGGGTGAATGGGTTGGACTTTTCCTCACCATGCAGAAAACATTGACCCACACGTTTGTGGGACAAAAGTCTGCAGGAGGCAGGTCAAACCTCACCATTCTTGTGCAATTTGAACTGACAACTCAAAATGCCTTGAAAACAGGCCCTTTTGCAGAATCCTCTGTTCCGGTGACCAGAATTGCCAAAACGTGCCGAACATTGCTTTTTTCAGTTGGAACGTGGTCTATGGGGGAGTATCAGACACACACACGCTGCGTTTCCTGGGGTTGTTCTGTGGCCCATTTCAGCTAATTTAGAGGCTATGTGCTGTTGGCGCCTATGCTTTTGCCCAAAACTGTACCTGGCACTGCAGAAAGAACTTGGGCAGTGCAGCCACTTGCAAAATTGGGATTGGTGGTTACCCTTTTTTTGTTCCGCGACCTACGCTTTTTTTTCAAAGGCCACTTCTGATTTTGTCCCCCGAGAGGGCAGGGGTGAGGCAGCCACTTCTGATTTTTGTCCCCTTGTTTGGGGACCCCGAAGAATGCAGGGGTTGCGTAGCACTTCCGCCCTCTTGTGGGCCCCCGAGAAGGCAGGGGTGAGGCAGCCACTTCTGATTTTGTCCCCTTGACTTGGGTTGTTGTATGGGTTGGGGGGGGGGGGGTAGATGATCACATTTTTGAGGAAATGGAGCTGCAAAGTGAACGATGCACAAGACAGGGCAATGCTCGAGGGACCAGTGATTATTCTGAATCCGAATCGTCTTCATTGTTGCCCCCTTCCACAAGGGCAGGGACCCCATTTCTCTCCAAATCAATGTCAATGCATGAGGCCAGAAACTCATGCTGTGAAGCCTTCGTGGCCTGTACTTTACGATCCCATAATTGCCTTGCAAAAGACGTGGCCTCTGCGGTGTACAGAACGTGGTGGTCCTTGTGGGTGCATGCAGGCTTCTGTGAAGCGGCTGTACGAGGCTTTCTTGGCCTTCCTACCAGGCTCATCTCGGCTCACCTGCACCCGCTTTACACCCCCAGAGCGCGCTCTTTTGCGCACCAAAGGTTTCTGTGGTGCATCAGGGGAAGCAACAGCCCTCGGAGAGAATTTGTTTGCGGACATGGTAGCTGCCTGTTGACAAAAAGAGGCAGCAAGCAACACAGGCCCTGTCCGAAACGGACGAAACATGTCGTCAGTACACCATAGATGCCTGGTCTTGAGCCTATTGCCAAAATTCTTTTTGTCCACAAATCGAATGGGCTCAGCAATGGGGATATGCGGCCCTCATCTGGGCAAAATGCATTTCTTCTTATCAAAGGAATTGGCTCTGCCAAGTCAAGGGGGTTATGGTAGAGCCATGGTCGAAGGCTTCTCATCCTAGCCGGGGCTGGGGGGCATGTTGCTTGCCGTGTGCGAGGCTGCAACGTGGCTAAATTTAGCTAATCCACCAAGTTGACAACTCCCAGTAACTGTCCTCTGGGCGGTGCCCCGCGCCCACATGATTGTTGTGAATTGCATTGTTCAAGTGCCATACCACGCTGTATCACCGAGTGTTAATCTTTGATGGTGGGTTGAAAAGTGGGACAGCATGTGTCACGTCTGTTGTCAACACATTACAGGTTGAACTTCCAACAATTGTGCCATCAACATGGACTCCTTGTGCGTGAGCATCTGGTGTCTCCTTCCCGGCCGAATTCGACTAGCACCTATGCTCCACCTCCAACCCACGCGCGTTAAGGCGTCTCTCCCTCCCTTCTAGGAACACGAGGTCTTCTCCGACCTGCATCACTCTCCGCCTTTGTCAAAAAAAAGCGCTGAGCCATGCTCCAGCTCCACCGAAGCACACGGCGCAAGCACCCCGATCCAGATCCACTATCTAATCCACCCACCGTCGAGCGCACAGTCCACAGGCTGCAGAGTCGTCGGACCCTTGGCTCAAGAGCACAGGACGACTTACGCCTAAATAAAAAAGGAGCATAGGACCTTCAACACTGTGGAAGCAGCAACACAAAGCGCTGCAAATATCTCTCGGGGACGGTGGGGATCGCGCCAACTAGGTGGGTTTTCGGTGGTCATTGTCATTGTTGCCTTATTTGTGCCCAATGTGTGTCCCGTAGGGGGGTGGGTATGTGGGGTATATTTGGAAAGCCCTTGAAAAGGGCTATTTGGAACACCCTGGGTCGGTTGCGTCGGCATGTCGATGAGCCCATGTGCAAAATGCATGCATGCATGCATGCACAACACCTCAAAAGTCGCCTGGTTTTGTCCGTGCTCTCTGACCTGTGTGGCGTGGGGTGGCCAAAAGACAAAGGTTCAACCACCAAATAGTGCGGATGTATTCGAAATCCTTTGCTCCAACCAAACCACAGTGATTTAGCACTCTCGTCCATGCATGCACCCCAAAAATGCCATGTGTGTGTAGGTGTTTTGTTGTGGTGATGATGACTTGAACAAGAAAGCTGGCTGGGCCCGACATGGAAGAGGATGCTAGGCAAGGGGTGGTGACAACCGCGTCTCCCATGGCTGGATGCACCCTTTCTCCACCGGATGTAATAAGAGAGGAAGTTGGCTGCGCATCCGCCGAAACCACCTGCAGCGCAGCGCTGGATGCAACGGGTGCAAAGCCGCTCCCAAAATGTCGTATGGAGCCCATCGACCTGTTGCGAGGGGTGGCATGTGTGTGCATGCTTGTGAGCCATCTACATACCTTCTTGGTATGCTCGTGGATTGCGGCGAGTGCACACTGCATCACACCACCAGAGCACCCACCAACCCTCACCAACACAGCGCTCAACACGGACACCACACTTTCCCCTCGTTGGTGTGCGAATGGCCTTGCGGCCAGCCTTCTGGGTCCTCCCACTGCATAGACGCTCACATGGCATATGGAACCTCCTTGCAATAGGATGTCCTCCTCTCTCAAAGCCCAATGGCCAGTCGACCAGTGCTGTCTGGGGGTTGGGTTGGGTTGGGCTGGCGGCCTCATGCAGGAGCAGGCCCTCGGGTGTGGGCTTCCTTCCCTGCCCCACCACGAGGCTGAACTACCTGACTGTCCGTTCCAAGACCGAGTGGACTGTCGACAGCCACCAGACCCCACCGAAGCGCAGGTGGGCGGAAGATACGGTCATCCTGTGTGTAGGCGCGCGCGCGGGCGTGGGCGCGCGTGCGCGCCGGCGTTCATGGGCTGGGCAGAGGGGCTGGGCCTTGCGCGTGGGGGGCAAGTGTGGCCTGGTGCTCCAGGCCCAGTGGGGAGGCCATGGGAGCCTGACACGGAGCCCAACGGGGAGTAGTGGGCCGGGGCATCGCATCCTCCTGGTCACAGAGACACGCTGCCCGCCCGTCCCACGACTGCGTACGCACGGGGACGGGTGTGCGTCGGGCACGACTGGGGGGACCCGCGCTCCTTGACTGCCTGTAGGCACAGGTGGCGCTGCCGTACTAGCTGGGTCCCACACTCCTACGGCCTGGGGCACAGGTGGCAGGTGGAGGGGTCCCTGGGCGCACTGAGCGCTTCCCTGCCCTGGGACCTGCCCGGGAAGGTTCCCGGGTGCGGCGCTGCTGCCCCGTTAGTCCTGGGGGCCCGTAGGGCACACCACCGGACTAGCCCCTCCAATGGGGAAGGGGGGGGGGGGCAGGGGTCGGCAGGTGGCTGTCCGGCCTCCAGGGGTCGCCCACAACTGCAATGGAGTGCACGGGGCTGTGCTGGCCTAGGCGTCTGTGATGAAGTTGGAGGGGGGCGCGCACACCTGGAGGTTCCCTGGGCAGGCCGCTCAAGGGATACCCACAGCGGTCAAGCTGTGAGCCTTTCACAGCCTCCACTTTTAAGGCCCTGAGGGTGCCGACTCCGTGCACCCCTCCCGTCGGGGGCGCAGGCTGGGGGGGAGGGGGTAGAGTGGTGGATGAGTCTACTTGTCCGTTGTTTGGCTCGTGGTGCTCACTTGTTTGGGAGAGGAGGACCACCTGCTGTGTTACCATGTGGGTCCCAGATCCCAACATACTCGTCGTTCGGCGTCTGCTCCCTTTCCGCGAGGGGAGGGTCCTCGATCACCATGTGTCGGCCTGCAGTGAGGGTGCGAGGGCATGCGGGGGGGGGGGGCGTGTGCCAGGCCTGCTTTCTGTCCGGCCCCAATTCTGTTGGGGGGGGTAGGGGCAGCAAAAGGTCTGCTCCCCTGTTTCTTGGTCCGCAAGGGGAACCAGCCCACGGCCTGCACCCTCGCTTTGTGGTGACTGAAATTTGGGCCGACTGAGGTGATGTCTGCGGGGTGGGGGGGCACGGTGACTGGGCATAGGGTGGGCGCCCTGGAGGGGGATGGGGGGTTACCCCCCCCCCCTCACCTTCCAATGCATCCTTGGGGAGGGGGGCCTTCGGGGTTTACATCTATCCGCGGCACAAAGATCCTGTACAGTGAACAGTCCGTTCACAGCCTTGTTGACCTGGTCTCTTATGGTCTCTTACAGTGCACTTCCCAATGGGAGCCAAGTCCACTCCGCATATTGAATGATGTGTGCGTGGAACTGGGGAAGGGGGGGGAGGAGCCCCACTGAGAAAAGGGAACCAGTTTCGGTTGGTACAGGCAACCGAAATTGATGTGCTTCCCAATGGTTGAACCCCATTCCACAGGTCCTAGGACGCCAACTACCCCCCACCCCCCTGCCACCGGCCAACAGTTGGTTGCCAAAGGTGCCACCCTTAGGAGACCATGCTTTCTAACGAAAAAAATTTCCAACCAAAAATTGCTGGAAAAATTGTTGTTGGAAAAAATTAAATTTTTGTTCGAAAAATTTTTGTTCGCCCCTCCCCGAACCCTCCGCGCTGTCTCAGCACCATGAGCCCGTCCATCCTTCCCAGGTTGGAGCTCAAAATGATCGGCGCATGATGTGAGGATCATTTTGCACCATGTATGTTTGGTACCTTAGGAACCCTGCCCCCCCCCCCTCACAACCTCCCCCAGTCAGCCTGTCCCCGTCACGGGAGCCCTGAAGGGAGGGAAGGGGTCTGGAAAAGTGGCTCGACCGACCCCCCGCCCACGCCCACACAAGCCAATCTTCGCCCACCCCAGTGCATTGCAGTCTCGAACACATTGAAGCACAGACGCTTCACCAGCATTAAGCAGCCACCCCCCATCCCCACCCCCCACCCCCCACCCCACTTGGCCTTGCTCGCCCTGACCCATCTGTCTGCCCTGCGGCACCTCCCAGGGCGCAACCCCTCACGCCACTGACGTTCTGCCCTACAACGGGGCGCGTCGGACCGTCAATCCCTGGGTTTCCATCGTCTTCTCCCCGGCCAGTCTCCTGCCCATCCCGACCTTCGCCCTGTGCATGGGGATGGGCGTTGTGCTGATGGTGTCGTCGAAGCGGCGGGCGGACTGGACGCCAGAGAAGACGACCGTGTTCCTTGCGCAGCGAGGGGTACTGCTGTGTGGCATCGAGTTCTTGCGAGAGCTGCTGAGGCATCCATCTCATGTATGTGTCTCCAGGGGTCAGATTCCCAGGCAGAAAGCAGGGAGGCGGTTGTGCTGGAGCCCAGGCTCGTCTCTTTGCGGCCCGCTCAAAGGCTGAGTCTGTGGGCTGGTTCGGTATGGGAAGACGTGCTGCACAGCGGACCGTCTCAGCTGCCTTCTGCGTTGCTAGCGAAAGCTCTGCGCTGGCTTTGCTCATGTGGTGATATGTGATGGGCCTTCAACAGTGCCCCAACGACTGCCCTCAAGCATGTCCCAAAGTGTTGCATGTGGCACACTAATGGCAAAAGCTTCACACCTGAGCATTTCTAGCATTTGTCTGCTTTTTTTTTACAACAGATTTCCAGCGCTATAGTGCCCCATCGAAGGGCCCCTGTCATCAGACTGTGGATTTTGTAGGCCTGCTTCGGTAAGTGATTTGGATGTATCTCCCTAGACAGGGTTGTCTGGATTTCAATGATGCTTTGATTTGCATCACTGCCTGTGTCTTCTCGTAGCTTCAGAAACATTGCAATTTGCAACTTTATTTGGGTGCCCACTATGATCTTCGGGTTTTGTTGCAACTGTTTGTAATGCTTTTTTTTTCGCGAAAAAACAAGTGCATGCAAACCCATGCAGCCACACAACACCACCAACCCCCTCCCCTTGCTTGGTCCACTGCAACGCCCTCTTGATGCCATGCTGTGTGCGTGCGACATCAGGCTGAAAAGCTGCAATGCAATAGGCTCTCGCTCCACCTGTGCGTTTTTGTAGTGCATTTTTTACCCACCAATTTGCATAATCTTTCCTTCCCACTCCTCTTTGAAGTCATGTGCCTTTGAGTGGGTGCAATGCAGTAGCTCTTGGGAGGTGGCTGTGTTAAATCGAGTAAGTCTACCAATCACTGCACCTACACCATGAGGTCCCCTGTTGAATTGGGCCACCCTGAATAACCAAGACGGGCCATTGCACCCACATGGGTCCACAGGTCGTGGCCCCAGGTCTTGCTCCATGCATCATGCATGGATACTCTGACCGCCAATGAGCCCTAAAAAGGGCACTACAACACGGTGCGTAGCTGAGATCACTTGGGGGTTTTTGTGCATTTGAAAACACATAAATGCCTCCCATGCGGGCAATGCATATTTCGGGTTGAATTGTGGCGTGTGTGCTGGGTGTTGTGGTGTGGGCCGATGTTCGTTGTTGATGATTGGCAACGGCAAATCACATGTTGGACATGGTCTATTTTCCTTGGCTACCAATCAAAGCCATGAAAAAAAACCCACAAACTGCGTTTTGTGCCCCGGGGGGTCGCTGAAAACCATGATTCCTTGTGGCACATTGGGGGGATGGGGGGTCACAACAACAGCTTTTTCGTCTCCTAAACCCCTCAGCCCTGCTGGCGCCAATAGGAATGGGGCACCAGGGGCAGAAAGCTGCCATCATGGGCTGTGGAGCAGCGTTCCACTCTCATACACAGAACTGCACCCCTCCCCCTTCTCTCTTTCCCCACAACCTGACACAGCGAAACTTGGTCGCAAAACAGACACGGCACTGGGCTCCATGTGCATAGCATCCGACCACCGTGTACAGCCCCTACCCCTGAAAGTGGCTCAGGCACTGCTTTTGCAGCGTAGGACTCGGGAATGTCATGGGGTTTCACGTCTTCCTTTAAAATCCTCTGGAGGGGCTTTTATTTTCACACTTGGTGGGATCATTCTTTCTCTGGGGATGGGGGGCATTCTACCAATGACATGGTTGGAGTGACGTCGTTGGCAGAGTCAGTGGGAGGTTATCCCCTGGGGTGTGCATCAGTTAGTAAAAAGGAGAAGGGTCAGCCCGCCCTCTCCAAAAGATTTGACTTCGACTTGGACTTCAACAAAACACACATTTTTCAAGCAGGTTCTTTCCACATAAACCCCTGGGTCCCAGACCCCAGCTGCCCCCTTCCGGCGTTCCAGTAAAGCGCTGGTTATCGCTCTCTGCCACCACTGGCTTTGTGCCCATGGTCACCCCCTTTGGTGGTGGGGTTGGAGGCGGGGGGAGGGGGTGGGGGGGGGCTGGTTCTTTCTTTATTGCTTCCTGAACAGACCTGTGAATGAAAGGCACCCCGGTTGAGCATGACCCTTGATCCATCTCTCTTTTCTGGTGTGTCCTCATGTGCCTGTGGTGTTGCTTTTGCTAGCACCAGGACACCCTACATATCACAACTTGTCACCACATCCCCGCGAAAAAGCGGAGCCCAGTGGGGAAGGGGGGGGAGGGGCTCCAGTCTGCCGATGACAGGCTTGGGGGTAACGTTGTTGCGGGTGGCATGGTTGGGGGTGATGTGGTTGGGGGTGACGTGGTTGGGGGTCAAGTGGTTGCGGGTGACGTGGTTGGGGATGACGTGGTTGAGGGTGGCATGGGTGGGGGGTGACGTGGTTGGGGGATGAGGTGGTTGGGGGTGGCGGTGTTGGGGATGACGTTGTTGGCGGGCCTCAGTGTCCGGGCCTCCCTCCGTGCGTCCACCCTGTTCCAGGTCCGGCTGAACCAGGGGGCCCTGACCGCACTGGGGGGCAGCATGTGCCTCCTCGGCCTCACCACCCCCTTCCTCCGGGACCCGGAGACCCGCCAGCCCCGCCGCCGCGACCAGGCCTGCCTCGCCGGCCTGGGCGCCCTCATGCTGGTGACCACGCACGCCACGGCGCTGTGGGCACAGCAGGGCTCCCTCACGGACACGGGCGTGTGGCCCTCGTTCTCGGGCCGGCCCCGCACGCCGTGGCAGGTGCTGGTGCGCGTGCTCTTCCTGCCAGGGCCGGTGGGCGACCGCGCGCAGGTGCATTTCCCGCTGCTGCCGGTGGCCGGGCTGGCGTTCCTCGGGGCTGCGGCGGTGCCGGAGGTCATGCGTGACCACGACGGCGGCTGGGCGACGTTGGGGCGGTTGGGCGGCGCGTGCCTCGGGCTCTGGGCCGCGGGGCGCTTCGTTGGGGGGGCCGTTCTTAATCTCCGGGGCCCGACCCGCGGCGAGGGCGCGGGCGACCCCGTGTGCCGCTTCCTGTGCACCGGCAAGAAGCCGGCCTCGCTGGCGTACGACCTGCTGTTCCTGGGCGTGTCAGGGGTCGCGATGGCCGGGTTCGCCCGGTGCACGCCCGCATGGTGCCACACGGCGGCGGAGCGGGAGGCGCGGGACGCGGGCAAGGGCCGCGGCGCGCGGGGCCTGGCGCGGGCGGGGGATGAGGTGCTGGAGGCGCTGAGCGACTACGGGGGCGCCCCGCTGTTTTTCTGGGCCATGCAGACGGTGGGCGTGCAGGCGTTGAGCCACGTCCCGGGCCTCACCCAGCAGCCCGCCTACATCGTCGTGCCGGCCCTCAGCGTGCCGATGCTGTTGGCGATGCGGTGTGCGAGTCAGAGCTACACCCGCTTCAAGTGCTCGCAACCACTGGAGAGCTGGTGGCGCATGCTCTAGTTGTTCCACAGAGTCAACCCTCCCCCCCCCCTACACACACGCGCATACCGTTTATATTGAACATACCATGTACCAGAAAAGGACGCCACGGGAGCGTACAGAATGATCATTGCTGCAGTGCGCACAGAGTGGAGAACAGTCCTGCGGCCCATGCTCTGTGTCTCTCTGTGTGTGTGTGTGTGTACTCCCAACGAGTTCAAACTCTGAATAGCCTTTGCTATCATATATCACATCCACAGCTCCGACCTCATCGGTTTACTCCTCAAGGGTAGCTAGGTCCGTTTCGCTGAGCCCAGGCTCGTCGGTGTACTCCAGGGTAGCCCGGTCTCTCATTCCGAGTCCGTGTTCCTCTGTGTACTCGCGGGTGGCACGGTCGCTTACCCCTAGTCCGGCATCCTCAATTTGCTTGCAGGTAGCGAGGTCTATCACCCCAGCCCTTTCTCATCAATATATTGTAGGGCAGCAAGGTCGCTCGCACCAGGCACCCCCATGTCACCGTCACCACAATCCCATTCGTCAGTGGGGTGACGCCATAGGCCCAAAAGGGCAAGACGATTATTCGACTAAACAACGGCGGTTTGTTCGTTGCAGCGTTTCTGCGGTAGCCTTGTTTGGCACAGTTTGCTGCGGGGGGGCGGAAGAGAATTGCTGAGGCCTGCTTGCCTGCATTGCTGCTCCTGGAATCGCACCCACAACCTGAAGCTGCGAATCACTGTGTTAGTAGATGGCCTGCCAGCGGGGTCAGACGAACTCTGAACTTGTGGTTTCGCTGATGGATTGTAGGACGTAGGCATGTTGAACCTCGCAGTTTGCGCTTTGATTGAAAATTTTGGGCGTCACACATGTGCACCCGCACACACACGCGCGCGCATTCCGTTTACATATACTTTTGGTTTGTGCCTGCACACACATGGGCTTGCTGGCCGTGAGGAGGTACAGGCGCCAGTACAGACATACCGCCACAGCTGGCCTTTGAGTGTTGATGCAAGCAGCTGGGCTTGATGCTTGTAAACGGCTTGAACCCGGAACAGGTGCTGAACATCGCTCCATGTTGCGGGGAGAGTGCTGGGGGTTGCTGTAGGTTGCTTGGGGTTGGTGTAGGCTGGTGGGGGTTGCTAGAGGTTTGTGGAGGTGGAGATTCCTCCAGCAGAGGCATTGGTGGTCATTATCAACAGTGGGCGGATCGTGCGCTGGGGGCGTGCTCCGCATAGCCCATTCCCAGCCAGCCCCAACGGGAGGCCTTCCCCACAGGGCTCCAGACTCTGACCCTTATGGCCCAGACGGGGATACGGAGGCATCAACAATGCGGACGCGGAAACAGTGAAGGTCGGTGGTGAATTGTGTCGGGTTGCGGTGGTGGCGGGTTCTGAGGCTGATCCCGGTGCAGTCACCTGAGCAACGCTTGCCATGCGTGTGCAGTGCGCAGCTGCTGTGCATCCCCCCACCCCGGCCCGCCTGCAAGTGACAGGGTGTCCCCGGCATCAGAGCAAGGCCAATGCCTGCCAGCGCTCTCTGTGCGCTGCAGGGATGGATCTAATTTGTGCGCCACTCAGGGGGTGGGGGGGGGGGGGGGGGTAGTGAATTGTGACATGTCACAAAAAATACAATAGGCCATAGTGGGAAAGCTTTTCTGAAAATACTGTGACACCCAAAAGGCTCTGTGGTATTTTCCGAGGGCATGCGGGATGGTTGCTGGATTGCTCATCTCTGTGTTCCTGAGCTTCCTGTGTTTTTGTGACAGTTCTGTTTTTGTGACATTCTGCTTGCATGCGCGACAGAGAGATGAGACGCGGTGTCAACTGACACTGTGTTCTCTGTAGGCTCTCAAGACTGACGACATTCGCAGCAGCTCATTTGTCTGCCGCATCCTTCCAACAGCCTTTGTCATAGTTCTGTCATGGGTCGAAAGAAGGTGGGTTTTCAGTGTGATCAGCCGTGTGTTTCAGCCGCGGCATGCCGAAAAAAAAACGAGCCATGCAGCCCGTCGCGCCGCAGCAATTGCTCTGGCTGTGGGTGCTGTGGGTGCAGCTGTGGGTACTGGGTACTGACAGTGACAGTGAATAAGAACCCTGGTGCACCAGCAAAAAAGACAAAAAACTGTTTCCTGGAATATGTAATGGTTTGCATTGAATGCTTCAAGTAAAGGGGTGTGCTGCCTGCCTCCTGGCACCCTGCTTGGCTCAATCTGTGACCGGGTTTTTTTGTGACGCATATTGTGACGCCTCGTCACAACAGGGGGGGAAGGGGGGGGGGGGTAGGGAGGGACACCCACCCCCCCCCCAGTTAGATCCATCCCTGGTGCGCTGTGCAGAGCACACTGCATTGCCACTGCAATGTGTTGAACAACAAACGGCTGAGTGGCCCAGTCACCTGGGCCCAGCGCAACAGCACATATATATCGTCGACTTGCAGACCACCTGCCCCAAGGAACTGCCGTAAAGCCAGGTTTGCAGCCATACATACCTTGTTACTGTCTGGCCCCAGGTCCAGTCTTGTCAGACCTGGGGTCAGTACAGTTTTCAGATCCGCCGTTGAGTTTGGGCATGGGAATTGAACGGGATTCTGATGCACAGACCTACTGTGGCGCCGATCTAGGGTAGAGTGGCCTGGGATGTCCACAATGCCTGAGCTGCAGCCGACCTGTCAAGCGGACTAGACGGTGTGCACGCACTCCAGAGCCGGGAGCTGAGCTGCTGGGGAATGAAGGTCAAACGGCCAGGCATGTCCGTGGTAGGGAATGGGACCGATAACTAATAAGTGCACTGATCGACACGTGCAAAGGACTCTGCCAGGGGGGCTCCAGGTGCAGCTGAGGCAGGCAGCCCGTGGTGGATGCTTCCCCGACACGGCAGACCTTGCGGGTGGCAGCTCCGAACCGTCCACCCCAGGCCCTGGCAGGACAACTTCCGTCATTAATGTTATTGGTGTAGGGTTTGTAGTTTATTGTACTATGTATTGTTGCCTCGCATCACCTTTCTGGGGTTTCTGAGTTGGGGGGCAGTGCATCTGGCACTGGGTGCCGCTACAATGATCAAAGACTTTGGGGCAGTATGCGCACCACGCGCACGCCACCTGCAACTTTTCTCACAGGTCTACCCAGAAGGGGCTGGTTTTCACACACCTTTGCTACTTCGTGCCAGGGTTGAGTTTCGAGGGCGGGATTTTCAAAGAGCAACTAACAACATTTCTTACGCACTTCAACTTGCCCAATCCAGCACAGATATTAAATGGAGACCAACTAACGACATTTCCTACACACTTTGTGCTGCTCAATTTGGCACAGATCAAAGTTGAGGGATCAAACAATAGACGCAAATTTTCTCATACATGCCGTGAAATTGACACTTGAGATATGGATATTTGGATTGTACTTAAAAAGAACAGTACAAGATGGGCCTCTTTACTTTTTGCTCAACTCAATATGAGCGCGGAGTCGCCTCAAAACTCCTACACCAGGGTCTCCAAGGGCGGAAATTATGGGTGCTTGGTTGGGCTACATGGCAAAATCTCCGCATGCTCCCCCTTCGGCTCGTCGACTATCGTGCCTCTTGCGTGACCCTCGTGATCATCGTGTTTCTTGCGGTTTTCTTGTGGCAAAAGAAACCCTTGGGTACGACAACACACATCCAATACGCTTTCGTTAGTGCGTTCTGTATCAAAAGACGATGGCGCATACCGGCTGAATTCTAAAGATTTGCGAAAATGTTTAATTCCTGGCACAAGATGCTGTTGTCCGCAAAAAAAAAATTAATTAGTGGCTTCACGCTTTACGCAAAAATGGGTTCCGCAAAAAAAATCGCAAAAATGAAATAATGTTTGCCCCGGCCCCTTTTTCTGCAAGAATGCCAGAATCGCGGGAGAGTTTGCCCCACTACTGGTTGTCTCCCTCTTCGGTGTCTCATGCCCTGTTTTGCACCTTGCTTTGCTTTCAGAGAATGATGTATCCAGGATTGTCACAAGTCCTAAAATACCGTGCGACGCACGGTAGTGGAATTTGGCTGCTGATGTGCCCCAAAGCAGATAAAGGGGCTAGTTTGGGCCGTGGTTATTTGAATGTGGTTGCTGATGTGCCCCATTGCAGGTAAAGGGGCTAGTTCGGGACGTGCATATTTGAATGTGGCTGTTGATGTGCCCCTAAGCAGATAAAGGGGCTAGTTCAGGATATCGGGTTGCTAGTCTTTTTGTGATTGCAATGTAGCACGGAGTTGAAAACTCTGTTGGATACACTTGGGTATGAGCAGTACGCTGAACCTTTTGCACGTGCAGGCGTATTTGGTATGGCAGAGTTGAATGCCACCTCAAAAGCCAAGCTCCAAAAAATGGGAGTGCTGCCAGGGCATGCGAACCTGCTATTGTAGCGTGTTCGCAAACTTTTTGATGCGCAGCCAGCCCCGAAGCAACCGAAGGCCAGGTCTGCCCCAAAGGGACTGGGATTTTTCGTGGGGAGGAGTGTTTTGTACACTCCGGGCAACGGGGCAACGGTTCGGGCCAAGGTGGTGAAAAATCATGGGAATGGCAAATATGATAACCAGTTCCAACAAGATGGCAATGATGATTTCTTCTAGTAGCAACAAAATGAATTCCAAAACGCAAAAAAATTTGCAAAAAAACATTAATTTTTGGTCCAACACCCTACGCAAAAATGGGTTCCGCAAAAAAAATAATTTTTGCCCATTTTGGATGCTGCCGCAAAATTTTTGCTCATTATTAATTCAAAACACCCAACGCAAAAAGTAGGATTCCGCCAAACTTTAGAATGTGGCCGGTATGCAAGTGTGTGGACATGGGAGCCAGTGCAAAATTCAGCCCCTATTTGGCGGAGACTGGTTGGAAAACTGCTTAAAACGGTGCTATTTCACCCAAACGACTACCAGTGGCCCAAAAATTGAAAAGTCGCGTAGTTGTATTTTCGCTGCGATCATTTTGAGGGGCATATGTACTACATTTTGAGAACGGCGAAAAAAAAAGTACGCGATCTGCCATCAACACACTTGTGGGTCGTGAATTGCGCTTCGGCGGGTACCCTTCCCGCCGAAGCCGAATCACTACGGCCCCTGCGGGGGAGATTGAACAAGCTAGAGCGGATCACGGAGAATTACGGCCCGCTCCTCTTTGGGGTATGCATACCATACGGTACTTCTGCCACCATTGTGCAGCAACGTACAATCCATACAGATGGGTTTGTAAGCACAAAAAACCCTAGGAAAACCAGCTTCACGCCTGCTAGTCTCGGTTTCTGTGGGGCAGGCCCCACAGAAACGGAGCCTAGCCACTGCTCCTTCTTGCAAACTATGCATCGAGGGGCACCAATGCCCTCAAACGGGTTGAACCTGCGCTTTTAGTAACAATTTGCCCCATTTTGATACCAAACTGCCCCAAAAACGCTCAAAATTGCCGCAAAACCACAAAACGGTACCAAATTTGGCAAACAAAGTTGATTTCCCGACGTTTTGGCATGAGCTGATCCTTTTAAGGGGTAACAACATGGGTCAAATCCGCTAATGGCAGCCAGTACAAAATTCAGCCCCTATTTTGCAGAGACTGGGTGAAAAACCGCTTAAAACAGTGCTATTTCACCAAAACAACTACCAGCGGCCCAAAAATCGAAAAGTCGCGTAGTTGTATTTTCGCTGCGATCATTTTGAGGGGCATATGTCATACATTTTGAGAACAGCGGAAAAAAAAACGCGCGATCTGCCATCAACACCCTTGTCGGTCGTGAATTGCGCTTCGGCGGGTACCCTTCCCGCCGAAGCCGAATCACTACGGCCCCTGCAGGGGAGATTGAACAAGGGGATGAAGGCGGTGGTCTAGAGGGTGGGCAATCTGCATAGGGGGGGTTGTTTTTGGAGGTGATACATACCACGGACAGCCCTTTGTTTCCTTGTACATTTGGGGGAAATATTTTCAGAGCAATGTTCGGGATATGTTGTTGAGCCTAACATTAGGGCCAAAGATGGTGAGAGCAATGTAGGGGCCACCTTGTGGCAAGTGATGGCTGTATGGCAAACAAATAGGTGCCATAAATGTTGAAACCTTTGCGTAGCAAAATACTTGTGGGGGGCTTCCCACTCGATGCCCCTTTGGGTAAGCCACCCGGGGGGGGGGGGTGCCTTTGCCTTTTGCCCGAAAAACAACGGTTGTTTGGTGCCGCAAAACAACACAAATTGCCCGGCAAACATGTTGGCCCTCATTGTTTGCCCATTTAAAAATGTTGGCAATACATATGTATGCATGTTGTTCACCGCATACCTGCACCAAAAGGCCAATTGGATAATTATTCCATTGAGAGTCAACAAATTGGAAAATTGGCACACAAATGTGGCATGCTCTTTCTCTTCCAACCAACGCTGCCCCACAACTTGTGCACCTTGCCGTTCAGCCGAACCCTTACCACCACGTACCCCACTTGACAACAAACAGCATGGCTTTTATCCACCTATGGTAGCTACCCCACGCACCCCCCTCAAAGCATGCAGCCCCCCCCCCCCCCCCCAGGGGGTAATCTTTTTTTTTAGATGCGAAATCTTTTTTTTAGATGCGCTAAAATTTGAGAAAAGTGCTAAAAATTAAGTCAAAACAGCTAAAAGATGAGCTAAAACAGCTAAAAAATGAGCAAAAACATCTAAAAAAAAAGATTTCGCATCTAAAAAAAAAGATTCCCTACTAAAAAATAAGATTCCAACAAAACCCAAAATCTAAAAAAAAAAGTCATTCGCATGTTTAAAAACGTCAAAAAAGCAGAATCTTTTTTTTTAGATGGCCAGGTAAAAAGTGAGATTTTGGTAAAACTAAGAGAACACAAAGCCAGGGGTGGGGAGGGGAGGCAGAAATGCAGTTCCTAGGGGGAATCTTTGCACTGCGCGCGCACTGCACGCGCACTGCGCGCTACTTTTAGACTATGTTCCCCCCGAAGAGCCCCCAAGCACACCCCTTGGAAACGCCCTTAGAATTAGGTGACCCAAACTGCCCCAGCTCAAGAAAATTGCAAACTACCTTCCCTTAACATAACACACACATGTTCCTTACGATGCCCCACTGCCACATGCGTGGTTTCGGTTGTGAGGAAGGGGCTCTCTCCTTTCCCTTGCGGTTAGAATCGGATTGGGGTTGAGATTGTGTAGCCACGGGGGGTTGCGAGGACTGAGAGGGTTGAGGGGGATTGGAGCTGGACGAAGCCACATCGGCCCGAGGGGGCGCAACAACACAAAAAGCATCTAGTGTGCGTTGCCGCTTTTCTAGGAACTGCTGCACATGTTTTGCTTGTTTCTTGGCCTCTCTCTCTCTTTTCTCACGGCGCAAACGGTCAATCGCAGGCTGCAGTGTTGGCGCTTTACTACCGCCTTCAGAGAATGGTTGACCATCAAGCCCATCCTGGATGATTACACTTTCTTCATCCCTTGGTAAGTGGTTACCCTTGCCGAACCGCAAGATCTGCTCAATCACCTTTGGCACACCCAAACAAAGGGGGACGGAATCAGAAGTCAAAACCTCCGCTAGAGGTCACCATGATGCCCCTAGGGGCCCCTAGTATCTCAAAGTTTGGGTCTCTAGTACGGCCGGACGCCCAAATAGTTGCACTGCGCGCGCACTGCACGCGCACTGCGCTTAAGGCTCCCCCCTAGGGGCACCCCACCGGACGAATCATCCACATCAAAAACCCATTACCCTGGAAAAAGAAGGTGATGTGGAAATGACCCCAGGCCTGGTTCAAAATTTTTCAGCACCATATACTTTATGTGGCAGTCAATGAAGCTGACGAGCGTGGCCTGCATTGGATCGCAACATACCACTGGGTCCAGATGTGGCACTGATCAGGGAAGCATTGTGGAAACCAGGCACACAACAGAGCTGAAAGTGGTGGCCCCAGGCCTGCTTGAAAAAATTCAGCTCTGTGAAGTGCGCAATAAAATTTTTATCAAATAGAGATGAATCCCATGCAACTGCAATTGGCTGAATGACAGAATGAATCACGGCACTTTGACCTGAGCGAAACATGCTGAAATCTGTGGCCCCACACCTGCTTGAAAAAATTTCAGCACTGTGAACCTGGCTGGATCACTCTGCGTTGCAAAGCTCCCAGAAGTTGATCACTATGGCTGTCAAATGCTGCAGCAAAGCAGGGGCAGCTGGGTGGCACAATGCACTCCAGAAGAAATGAGCAAAAACAACCTGGCTGGATGTAGTCCCTTCCTCAAACCCGAGACCTTGGTTCCCCGGAAACATGCAATTGTGCACATGGGCTCTGGCCAACATGGCCAAGTACTCGGCTTTACAAAATGCAGGCCATGCCTTTTTTGTGATACGGGGGGGGGAGGGGGGGGGTGAAATCTTGGAGGAGGCAGGCACTTTTTCAGGGCAGGCACTGCTTTTGTCCTACCCCTACCCTAGGGGGGGGGGGGTCCAGTCAAGGAGGCAGGCACCCACTCACCGCCTTGTCCACAGTACCTACCCAATATCAAACCACACGCAATGCATCAAGTCGTGAAGGGCTCACCACTGCTTGCTGAAGAGGTGTATGTTACTCACTCATTGTCGCTGGAGCTGTTGCAATCAGAAATTGAGGAAGCATCATCACTAGACTCTCCCTCGCACACAACCACATCCCTCTTCCTTTTGGCTCCAACCACTTCTTGTGTTGTCTTGCGCTTATGGGAAGCATGCTTGCCACCCTGATCCGCCCATGCTTTGCGGAATCGTGCCCTTCGCTCGTTGTTAGAAACCAAACTCCAAACTGGCTGGTAGTCATACTTGCCCCAAGGCAGGGCATCCAATGCCAAAATCATGAATTGTTCAACAAGCTTGGTGGACAAAGACAATCGTTGAGGGGCCAAGAGAGCAGTGAAGCGCGAGAAAGCTTGCTCCACAGCAGCATCAGATGGTGTCAGAGCCAAAGTAGCTCGAAGGAGAATATGGAACTGAGGGAATTGGCCTTTTTGGCACACAATGGAACTCCAAAACTGCCTGGAATTCAGGGGTTTCAGGTGGGTTCGAAAAATGACCTTTATCTGCTCAAACTCGGTACAAATAGTCTCCCATGTCAGTTGGGAAAAGCGCCTTTTCCAATGCTCAAAGATGGCCTCTAGGTCTGCTTTCCCATGGCTGGTCAGGTTGTCATCTTGAGGCCATTCATTGACATCCAACCATCCCAATTTGTCCAGAATATCACGGTTAAACAACCGTTTCTCAATTTCGTCCACCAAGGCAGCTCTGATTTTCTTCAAGGATTCAAGCACAGTCCCTCCCTTGGTTAGAGTGATACCACGAAAGGTGCAACTGCCACCCTCCTGCCTCAAGCTCTTCTCAAGTGCAGAAAAGTGCTCCCCTTGTTTTACATCATGCCTCAAGACTTGCAACAGATCTGAGACAATGGGACCGCGCTCAACAAAACTGATGTCATGTGGCTGCAACCTTTGTTCAGCCACCTTCAATGCATGTGCTATGTCCATCAAGCCAACCACCATCTGCAGAAAACGCAAATCACTCCATAGCCTTGCCACTGACTGCCACTCGGGTGTTGTTCTTTACAATCACAATCCCCACTCCCCCTATTTTGTGACACACTACAGCAGTTGCGTGCCCGCACATTTGGTTGGTGGATCTTGTCTGATGTACCATTTGACACGAAATACACCGGCACAGCCCAAGAACAGTACAACAGTGTGCATGGTTTCAAGAATGCAAAGATAAAGCACCTCTTCACCGACCTACCCCCCCTTGCGCAAGCACAGGTTTGTCCAAGCACAGCGACCACATTTGCCCGTTGTTCAAAGAAGAATGATGCTCTATCTCATGCCAATTCCGCATGTATTTCACATGAGAGAAATTATCTCAATGAGTAGAAAGACGGGGTGTATGTAACAGCCATGCAGCGATAGCAACATCAGCTAATGTTGGAAATCACATGAAAACACACTGCATTGGGCTACAGTTGCAAGCAGAATGTTGGTATGAGCAGGAGGAACTACCACAAGCATGATGAACCCCCCTTTCCCTCTACAATTGGAGCACAACTGCGTCAAATTATACCTCCCCCCCCCCCCCCCCATGTCCACTCCCCCCCCCAGGGACGACGGTCCCCCCCCACCCCGGGGGGAACCGTTGCCAAGTGACGGTCCCCCCCTCCCCCCCCCGGGGGGGGATAGACACCATCGCCAACGAACAAATTACGGCCGCATAATACATTTTGAGAGGTCTGAGGAGTGCAATGGGTTAGCACAAAGGAGGTACGCATAAGCTCTAACAACAAGCTCTCACAATTAGGCAACCCTGTGCAATATGACACTGTTGCTTTTTTTTTGGAACCAGCCGGTGACGGTCCCCCCCCCCAGGGGGGGGGGGGGGGATGGACAACGGGGGGGGGGGATGGACACGGGGGGGGGGGGGAAGGTACTTCCAACCACAAAAACTGCAGTCAGAAAATACCAGGAAAAGATTGTGTCCTCTTCACAATCCAATCCCATTGCGGTGAGGCTGAGGTATTCGCAATGTGCATTCTTTTGGTACCGTGCATTGCGCGCAAGAGGGGCCTTGTCCAAGCACAGGGACCGTTTGACTGTTGTTGGCCAAAATAAAAAAATTCTGGGGGGTTGCAATCCTTACACGGACACCCCCCAGAGACGGTGATCTGAAAAGAATTTCACAGAGAACGTCACAGAGCCCACTGGCAGCATCCAAAATGGTTCTGGATGAGTCTCTGCTGATTTGATGTGGCGAATCCGATGCATAACACTACAAATAGAAATCATGGCGGGTTTGCAATCCTTACACGGACACCCCCCAGAGACGGTGATCTGAAAAGAATTTCACAGAGAACGTCACAGAGCCCACTGGCAGCATCCAAAATGGTACTGCATGAGTCTCTGCTGATTTGATCTGGCGAATCCGATGCATAACACTACAAATAGAAAACATGGGGGGTTTGCAATCCTTACACGGACACCCCCCAGAGACGGCGATCTGAAAAGAATTTCACAGAGAACGTCACAGAGCCCACTGGCAGCATCCAAAATGGTTCTGGATGAGTCTCTGCTGATTTGATGTGGCGAATCAGATGCATAACACTACAAATAGAAATCATGGGGGGTTTGCAATCCTTACACGGACACCCCTCAGAGATGGTGATCTGAAGAGAACTTCACAGAGAATGTCACAGAGTCCACTGGCAGCATCCAAAATGGTTCTGGATGAGTCTCTGCTGATTTGATGTGGCGAATCAGATGCATAACACTACAAATAGAAAACATGGGGGGTTTCCAATCCTTACACGGCCACCCCTCAGAGACGGTGATCTGAAGAGAACTTCACAGAGAACGTCACAGAGCCCACTGGCAGCATCCAAAATGGTTCTGGATGAGTCTCTGCTGATTTGATGTGGCGAATCCGATGCATGACACTACAAATAGAAAACATGGGGGGTTTGCAATCCTTACACGGACACCCCCCAGAGACGGTGATCTGAAAAGAATTTCACAGAGAACGTCACAGAGCCCACTGGCAGCATCCAAAATGGTTCTGGATGAGTCTCTGCTGATTTGATGTGGCGAATCCGATGCATGACACTACAAATAGAAAACATGGGGGGTTTGCAATCCTTACACGGACACCCCCCAGAGACGGTGATCTGAAAAGAATTTCACAGAGAACGTCACAGAGCCCACTGGCAGCATCCAAAATGGTTCTGGATGAGTCTCTGCTGATTTGATGTGGCGAATCAGATGCATAACACTACAAATGGAAATCATGGGGGGTTTGCAATCCTTACACGGACACCCCCCAGAAATGGTGATCTGAAAAGAACGTCACAGAGAACGTCACAGAGTCCACTGCCCCCATTGCTTCTCCATAATCTTTATCCTGACCTCATCCCCAACCACCACCGCCACCGTCCCATCGCCAGCCGTATCTACATCCCAGGGCCATCCGGGTTGCCTTTCCCAAGGCCACTGCAGTTCAGCAGCGTACACCGAATCTGCCGACCTTCGAGCCCGGGCCAGGCCGGTAGTGGTGCGAGCGAGAGAGGGGGGGGCTTGGGTTGCCGCCGATGGGCCCCAGGGGGGGGGGGGGGGGCGGGGTGAGACCTAATTAGATGACTGGATTGTATTGATAGAAGAACAAACAGACAGTGCTGCAAAAATAATATAAAATAACCCTAACCCAAACCCTAAACCAGAGGTAATGCACTCCAGATGTCATACGGTGTGCAAACAGTAAACAGTGAGTGAGTGTGTCAGACAGGAACAGAAGAGAGAATTCAGAGGGGTAATGGAAAACCCAAGGGTGCGGGGGCAGGATTATAGGGGAGGGGTTCGTGAACGGTGCTAGCTCATAAAATACTTCACACTGCTGCCCGTTTTCATTTCTGGAAAGGTGCCGGAGCGGCGAACACCACACGCCATCGTGCATTCGGTCTCCGGTTCTTGGCCGGGGATTTCGGAGCTGCCGGGCAGTGCGCAGGTGGGATACTGCGCGGCAGACGAGAGGCACACGGTCAGGCTCGCCACTCGGTTGCGGACCGAGGTGCGGTGGGGCGATGTGGACTCTGAGATCTGCGCGGCGATGCCACGTTGCGCAGTGTGGGTGCCGGGCTTGTGGGGGCGGCTGCAATGGAAGTGGAGAGGCAGTCGGAGGGATGCTGGCGCAGTGGTCTGGGCCATTGTGTTCCGGGGGCACAGTGATCCGCGGAGACAGTGCAGTGATCCGGGGGCATAATGTTCCCGGGGCAGGCTGAGCTGGGGGAAAGTGTTCCACAGGCACAGTGTTCCAGTGGCACAGTGTTCCCAGGGCACAGTGTTCCGGGAACAAGCCTTTTTTGTGATACGGGGGGGAGGGGGGGGGTGAAATCTTGGAGGAGGCAGGCACTTTTTCAGGGCAGGCACTGCTTTTGTCCTACCCCTACCCACTCACCGCCTTGTCCGCAGTACCTACTTCGAATCTATTCCCTCAAAGAATCTCAGCCTGGCGCTGGCGCTGACACTGGCGCATTAATGACCTTAGGGCCAAGGTTCGAACCAACGACCTGTAGAACGCAGGTGCAGTGCAGTACCGCTGGGGTACTTACCAGATCTGGCTACCTACTGCAGAATGAAAATTATGCTTACAAATATTGTCCCCCAAAAAGGCCAACCCACTCTTGGTAAGGTAAAGGTAAGTTGCTCGGGCGATCTCCGAACTCCAGCGTATCAGTGATCCCTACCTGTCCCTCGCAGCATCCCTTCCGGCTCGCGGGTACACCGACACCCTAGCGCCTAGGACACTGTGTTCCTCCCCCACCGGGGTTCGCAGACTGCGCTCGGTTCGAACCCCGGTGGGGGAGGAACGCAGTGTCCTAGGCGCTAGGGTGTCGGTGTACCCGCGAGCCGGAAGGGATGCTGCGAGGGACAGGTAGGGATCACTGATACGCTGGAGTTCGGAGATCGCCCGAGCAACTTACCTTTACCTTACCAAGAGTGGGTTGGCCTTTTTGGGGGACAATATTTGTAAGCATAATTTTCATTCTGCAGTAGGTAGCCAGATCTGGTAAGTACCCCAGCGGTACTGCACTGCACCTGCGTTCTACAGGTCGTTGGTTCGAACCTTGGCCCTAAGGTCATTAATGCGCCAGTGTCAGCGCCAGCGCCAGGCTGAGATTCTTTGAGGGAATAGATTCGAAGTAGGTACTGCGGACAAGGCGGTGAGTGGGTAGGGGTAGGACAAAAGCAGTGCCTGCCCTGAAAAAGTGCCTGCCTCCTCCAAGATTTCACCCCCCCCCTCCCCCCCGTATCACAAAAAAGGCTTGCCCCCGGAACACTGTGCCCTGGGAACACTGTGCCACTGGAACACTGTGCCTGTGGAACACTTTCCCCCAGCTCAGCCTGCCCCGGGAACATTATGCCCCCGGATCACTGCACTGTCTCCGCGGATCACTGTGCCCCCGGAACACAATGGCCCAGACCACTGCGCCAGCATCCCTCCGACTGCCTCTCCACTTCCATTGCAGCCGCCCCCACAAGCCCGGCACCCACACTGCGCAACGTGGCATCGCCGCGCAGATCTCAGAGTCCACATCGCCCCACCGCACCTCGGTCCGCAACCGACTGGCGAGCCTGACCGTGTGCCTCTCGTCTGCCGCGCAGTATCCCACCTGCGCACTGCCCGGCAGCTCCGAAATCCCCGGCCAAGAACCGGAGACCGAATGCACGATGGCGTGTGGTGTTCGCCGCTCCGGCACCTTTCCAGAAATGAAAACGGGCAGCAGTGTGAAGTATTTTATGAGCTAGCACCGTTCACGAACCCCTCCCCTATAATCCTGCCCCCGCACCCTTGGGTTTTCCATTACCCCTCTGAATTCTCTCTTCTGTTCCTGTCTGACACACTCACTCACTGTTTACTGTTTGCACACCGTATGACATCTGGAGTGCATTACCTCTGGTTTAGGGTTTGGGTTAGGGTTATTTTATATTATTTTTGCAGCACTGTCTGTTTGTTCTTCTATCAATACAATCCAGTCATCTAATTAGGTCTCACCCCGCCCCCCCCCCCCCCCTGGGGCCCATCGGCGGCAACCCAAGCCCCCCCCTCTCTCGCTCGCACCACTACCGGCCTGGCCCGGGCTCGAAGGTCGGCAGATTCGGTGTACGCTGCTGAACTGCAGTGGCCTTGGGAAAGGCAACCCGGATGGCCCTGGGATGTAGATACGGCTGGCGATGGGACGGTGGCGGTGGTGGTTGGGGATGAGGTCAGGATAAAGATTATGGAGAAGCAATGGGGGCAGTGGACTCTGTGACGTTCTCTGTGACGTTCTTTTCAGATCACCATTTCTGGGGGGTGTCCGTGTAAGGATTGCAAACCCCCCATGATTTCTATTTGTAGTGTTATGCATCTGATTCGCCACATCAAATCAGCAGAGACTCATCCAGAACCATTTTGGATGCTGCCAGTGGGCTCTGTGACGTTCTCTGTGAAATTCTTTTCAGATCACCGTCTCTGGGGGGTGTCCGTGTAAGGATTGCAAACCCCCCATGTTTTCTATTTGTAGTGTCATGCATCGGATTCGCCACATCAAATCAGCAGAGACTCATCCAGAACCATTTTGGATGCTGCCAGTGGGCTCTGTGACGTTCTCTGTGAAATTCTTTTCAGATCACCGTCTCTGGGGGGTGTCCGTGTAAGGATTGCAAACCCCCCATGTTTTCTATTTGTAGTGTCATGCATCGGATTCGCCACATCAAATCAGCAGAGACTCATCCAGAACCATTTTGGATGCTGCCAGTGGGCTCTGTGACGTTCTCTGTGAAGTTCTCTTCAGATCACCGTCTCTGAGGGGTGGCCGTGTAAGGATTGGAAACCCCCCATGTTTTCTATTTGTAGTGTTATGCATCTGATTCGCCACATCAAATCAGCAGAGACTCATCCAGAACCATTTTGGATGCTGCCAGTGGACTCTGTGACGTTCTCTGTGAAGTTCTCTTCAGATCACCATCTCTGAGGGGTGTCCGTGTAAGGATTGCAAACCCCCCATGATTTCTATTTGTAGTGTTATGCATCTGATTCGCCACATCAAATCAGCAGAGACTCATCCAGAACCATTTTGGATGCTGCCAGTGGGCTCTGTGACGTTCTCTGTGAAATTCTTTTCAGATCGCCGTCTCTGGGGGGTGTCCGTGTAAGGATTGCAAACCCCCCATGTTTTCTATTTGTAGTGTTATGCATCGGATTCGCCAGATCAAATCAGCAGAGACTCATGCAGTACCATTTTGGATGCTGCCAGTGGGCTCTGTGACGTTCTCTGTGAAATTCTTTTCAGATCACCGTCTCTGGGGGGTGTCCGTGTAAGGATTGCAAACCCCCCATGATTTCTATTTGTAGTGTTATGCATCGAATTCGCCACATCAAATCAGCAGAGACTCATCCAGAACCATTTTGGATGCTGCCAGTGGGCTCTGTGACGTTCTCTGTGAAATTCTTTTCAGATCACCGTCTCTGGGGGGTGTCCGTGTAAGGATTGCAACCCCCCAGAATTTTTTTATTTTGGCCAACAACAGTCAAACGGTCCCTGTGCTTGGACAAGGCCCCTCTTGCGCGCAATGCACGGTACCAAAAGAATGCACATTGCGAATACCTCAGCCTCACCGCAATGGGATTGGATTGTGAAGAGGACACAATCTTTTCCTGGTATTTTCTGACTGCAGTTTTTGTGGTTGGAAGTACCTTCCCCCCCCCCCCCGTGTCCATCCCCCCCCCCCCGTTGTCCATCCCCCCCCCCCCCCTGGGGGGGGGGACCGTCACCGGCTGGTTCCAAAAAAAAAGCAACAGTGTCATATTGCACAGGGTTGCCTAATTGTGAGAGCTTGTTGTTAGAGCTTATGCGTACCTCCTTTGTGCTAACCCATTGCACTCCTCAGACCTCTCAAAATGTATTATGCGGCGGTAATTTGTTCGTTGGCGATGGTGTCTATCCCCCCCCGGGGGGGGGAGGGGGGGACCGTCACTTGGCAACGGTTCCCCCCGGGGTGGGGGGGGACCGTCGTCCCTGGGGGGGGGGGAGTGGACATGGGGGGGGGGGGGGGGAGGTATAATTTGACGCAGTTGTGCTCCAATTGTAGAGGGAAAGGGGGGTTCATCATGCTTGTGGTAGTTCCTCCTGCTCATACCAACATTCTGCTTGCAACTGTAGCCCAATGCAGTGTGTTTTCATGTGATTTCCAACATTAGCTGATGTTGCTATCGCTGCATGGCTGTTACATACACCCCGTCTTTCTACTCATTGAGATAATTTCTCTCATGTGAAATACATGCGGAATTGGCATGAGATAGAGCATCATTCTTCTTTGAACAACGGGCAAATGTGGTCGCTGTGCTTGGACAAACCTGTGCTTGCGCAAGGGGGGGTAGGTCGGTGAAGAGGTGCTTTATCTTTGCATTCTTGAAACCATGCACACTGTTGTACTGTTCTTGGGCTGTGCCGGTGTATTTCGTGTCAAATGGTACATCAGACAAGATCCACCAACCAAATGTGCGGGCACGCAACTGCTGTAGTGTGTCACAAAATAGGGGGAGTGGGGATTGTGATTGTAAAGAACAACACCCGAGTGGCAGTCAGTGGCAAGGCTATGGAGTGATTTGCGTTTTCTGCAGATGGTGGTTGGCTTGATGGACATAGCACATGCATTGAAGGTGGCTGAACAAAGGTTGCAGCCACATGACATCAGTTTTGTTGAGCGCGGTCCCATTGTCTCAGATCTGTTGCAAGTCTTGAGGCATGATGTAAAACAAGGGGAGCACTTTTCTGCACTTGAGAAGAGCTTGAGGCAGGAGGGTGGCAGTTGCACCTTTCGTGGTATCACTCTAACCAAGGGAGGGACTGTGCTTGAATCCTTGAAGAAAATCAGAGCTGCCTTGGTGGACGAAATTGAGAAACGGTTGTTTAACCGTGATATTCTGGACAAATTGGGATGGTTGGATGTCAATGAATGGCCTCAAGATGACAACCTGACCAGCCATGGGAAAGCAGACCTAGAGGCCATCTTTGAGCATTGGAAAAGGCGCTTTTCCCAACTGACATGGGAGACTATTTGTACCGAGTTTGAGCAGATAAAGGTCATTTTTCGAACCCACCTGAAACCCCTGAATTCCAGGCAGTTTTGGAGTTCCATTGTGTGCCAAAAAGGCCAATTCCCTCAGTTCCATATTCTCCTTCGAGCTACTTTGGCTCTGACACCATCTGATGCTGCTGTGGAGCAAGCTTTCTCGCGCTTCACTGCTCTCTTGGCCCCTCAACGATTGTCTTTGTCCACCAAGCTTGTTGAACAATTCATGATTTTGGCATTGGATGCCCTGCCTTGGGGCAAGTATGACTACCAGCCAGTTTGGAGTTTGGTTTCTAACAACGAGCGAAGGGCACGATTCCGCAAAGCATGGGCGGATCAGGGTGGCAAGCATGCTTCCCATAAGCGCAAGACAACACAAGAAGTGGTTGGAGCCAAAAGGAAGAGGGATGTGGTTGTGTGCGAGGGAGAGTCTAGTGATGATGCTTCCTCAATTTCTGATTGCAACAGCTCCAGCGACAATGAGTGAGTAACATACACCTCTTCAGCAAGCAGTGGTGAGCCCTTCACGACTTGATGCATTGCGTGTGGTTTGATATTGGGTAGGTACTGTGGACAAGGCGGTGAGTGGGTGCCTGCCTCCTTGACTGGACCCCCCCCCCCCTAGGGTAGGGGTAGGACAAAAGCAGTGCCTGCCCTGAAAAAGTGCCTGCCTCCTCCAAGATTTCACCCCCCCCCTCCCCCCCCCGTATCACAAAAAAGGCATGGCCTGCATTTTGTAAAGCCGAGTACTTGGCCATGTTGGCCAGAGCCCATGTGCACAATTGCATGTTTCCGGGGAACCAAGGTCTCGGGTTTGAGGAAGGGACTACATCCAGCCAGGTTGTTTTTGCTCATTTCTTCTGGAGTGCATTGTGCCACCCAGCTGCCCCTGCTTTGCTGCAGCATTTGACAGCCATAGTGATCAACTTCTGGGAGCTTTGCAACGCAGAGTGATCCAGCCAGGTTCACAGTGCTGAAATTTTTTCAAGCAGGTGTGGGGCCACAGATTTCAGCATGTTTCGCTCAGGTCAAAGTGCCGTGATTCATTCTGTCATTCAGCCAATTGCAGTTGCATGGGATTCATCTCTATTTGATAAAAATTTTATTGCGCACTTCACAGAGCTGAATTTTTTCAAGCAGGCCTGGGGCCACCACTTTCAGCTCTGTTGTGTGCCTGGTTTCCACAATGCTTCCCTGATCAGTGCCACATCTGGACCCAGTGGTATGTTGCGATCCAATGCAGGCCACGCTCGTCAGCTTCATTGACTGCCACATAAAGTATATGGTGCTGAAAAATTTTGAACCAGGCCTGGGGTCATTTCCACATCACCTTCTTTTTCCAGGGTAATGGGTTTTTGATGTGGATGATTCGTCCGGTGGGGTGCCCCTAGGGGGGAGCCTTAAGCGCAGTGCGCGTGCAGTGCGCGCGCAGTGCAACTATTTGGGCGTCCGGCCGTACTAGAGACCCAAACTTTGAGATACTAGGGGCCCCTAGGGGCATCATGGTGACCTCTAGCGGAGGTTTTGACTTCTGATTCCGTCCCCCTTTGTTTGGGTGTGCCAAAGGTGATTGAGCAGATCTTGCGGTTCGGCAAGGGTAACCACTTACCAAGGGATGAAGAAAGTGTAATCATCCAGGATGGGCTTGATGGTCAACCATTCTCTGAAGGCGGTAGTAAAGCGCCAACACTGCAGCCTGCGATTGACCGTTTGCGCCGTGAGAAAAGAGAGAGAGAGGCCAAGAAACAAGCAAAACATGTGCAGCAGTTCCTAGAAAAGCGGCAACGCACACTAGATGCTTTTTGTGTTGTTGCGCCCCCTCGGGCCGATGTGGCTTCGTCCAGCTCCAATCCCCCTCAACCCTCTCAGTCCTCGCAACCCCCCGTGGCTACACAATCTCAACCCCAATCCGATTCTAACCGCAAGGGAAAGGAGAGAGCCCCTTCCTCACAACCGAAACCACGCATGTGGCAGTGGGGCATCGTAAGGAACATGTGTGTGTTATGTTAAGGGAAGGTAGTTTGCAACTTTCTTGAGCTGGGGCAGTTTGGGTCACCTAATTCTAAGGGCGTTTCCAAGGGGTGTGCTTGGGGGCTCTTCGGGGGGAACATAGTCTAAAAGTAGCGCGCAGTGCGCGTGCAGTGCGCGCGCAGTGCAAAGATTCCCCCTAGGAACTGCATTTCTGCCTCCCCTCCCCACCCCTGGCTTTGTGTTCTCTTAGTTTTACCAAAATCTCACTTTTTACCTGGCCATCTAAAAAAAAAGATTCTGCTTTTTTGACGTTTTTAAACATGCGAATGACTTTTTTTTTTAGATTTTGGGTTTTGTTGGAATCTTATTTTTTAGTAGGGAATCTTTTTTTTTAGATGCGAAATCTTTTTTTTTAGATGTTTTTGCTCATTTTTTAGCTGTTTTAGCTCATCTTTTAGCTGTTTTGACTTAATTTTTAGCACTTTTCTCAAATTTTAGCGCATCTAAAAAAAAGATTTCGCATCTAAAAAAAAAGATTACCCCCTGGGGGGGGGGGGGGCTGCATGCTTTGAGGGGGGTGCGTGGGGTAGCTACCATAGGTGGATAAAAGCCATGCTGTTTGTTGTCAAGTGGGGTACGTGGTGGTAAGGGTTCGGCTGAACGGCAAGGTGCACAAGTTGTGGGGCAGCGTTGGTTGGAAGAGAAAGAGCATGCCCCTCTCGGACGGGGGGGGCCCATCCCCCCTGCCTCGGGGGGTGGGGGCCGGGACCCCGCGGCTGGCGGGCTGGTGGGGGGGCGGGGGGGGGGGGGGGGGTGTCGCGCCGCGGCCTCCCTGCTCTCGTTCCGGGCGGCGGCCTGCGGTACTCCTTTCTGGCCCTCTCCGTGTCGCCGGCGCGCTCCCTTCCGGCGCGCGCGTGCGGTCGGGGCTGAAGTGCCGCCCCGGGGGGGGGGGGGGGTGAGGGGCGGCCCGTGGACCGCTCCCCCGGGGGCCCCAGCTGACCTGAACCCCCCCTCTGTCACCTCGGGGTGGGCTGTGGTTACGGGAGGGTCATGTGGGGCGCGGCCTCCTTCCTGTTCCGTTGTGCGCGTTTCTCCGGCACGCCGGTGTGGGTTCGCGGGAGCAGGTCCAGCCGCCGTTGCCCTTACCGCGTTGCCGTTCCTCCTGAGGGGGGGGGCGCCCCCCCGGCCCTGGGGGGGCGGAGGGCCGCGCCTGTTGCTCCCCAGCTGAGGTGGGTGCGGGGGGGGGGGTGGGGGGGCCGCCCCCCCCGCCTGCTCTCGGGCCTGTGTGGGAGGGGGGGGGGTGGGGGGGGCCCTTTGGTCCCCTGGCGATGCCTCCTGTCGGCCGGGGGGGGGGGGGGGCGGCATGGCTGTCCTGGCCCCGGGGGCCAGCCATCGGCCGGGGGGTCGCGCCCTTCCCCCGCCCCCCTCTACCGAGAGCCGGATTCTCGCGCAGGCCCTCGCTGGGGCCCCTCATCCCCCGGCCGTTGTCGCGCGGCGCTGGCCGGCCGGGGGTGGCCGTGAGGGTTAGCGGTCAGTGGTTAGCGGGCTGCGGGGCAGCAGGTTCCCCCCCGCGCTTGTTGTCTCCGCACTCCCTCCCGCGGGAGGTGGCGCGCCCTCTTGCGCCGTGCCGTACCGTGGGGGGGGCGTGGGTCGGGGGGCCCAGCCCCCCCCCCCAACTCTCCCGTACCCGCCGTCTGGGCCTTCACCTGCGCCGCCGCTTGTGTGGGGGCTGGGGCTGCGGCGGCGGCGGGTTGTGCCGGCGGTAGCGCCAGTGGGCGAGGGCGCTGCGCAAAGCCCGGGGGAGCCAGTTTTTGGCGTCCGCATCCGTGATGCGGAGCACCGCTCCCCCTTCCAGGAAGGCCGGCCACGTCGGCTCCCTGTCGGGCCACGCCGCCCGGATCACTGACCTGAGGACCCTCTCATGGTCCTCTGGGGCTGCCCACCCCCCCGGGGGTACCTCTCGGTTTCCTCCGTCCCTCCGGAGGAGCACGGCATCGAAGGGCCGGTTCCTCGACCTCCTGGAGGTCCCCTGGTTGGCCCAGCACAACCACCCGTACACCTCCCCCACCAGGGGGAGGGTTTCCTCCCCCAGAGGGTCCGGGACCGCGCCCCAGTCCCGGTCCCATGGCCGGCCCTCCTCCGCCCCCCGTGCCGGCCCCCCTCGCTGCCCCTGCGCCTGCGGCGCCGATGCCGCGCCCCGTCCCCCCTCCGCCGAGGCCATCCGCGCCGGCTCCGCCCTCGGCGCGGGGGGGGCTTGATGGTACTGGTGTCGTGGGGGTTGGGGGGGGACGAGCTCGCCGGCGTCAGGGTCGATGTTGTAGAGGTGGTGGTGGTGGTGGTGGTGGTGGTGGTGGGTGTGGTGTGCCGGCATCTGTTGGATGCCGGGGGGGATGCACCTCACCGGCTGCACGTCCGGCTGCGGGGGCGCCCCGCCCTCTGCCCCCCTCCCTTCGT
The DNA here is from genome assembly GCA_964036045.1 of Eutreptiella sp. 'Long Island Sound 2002'. NCBI lineage: Eukaryota > Euglenozoa > Euglenophyceae > Eutreptiales > Eutreptiaceae > Eutreptiella > Eutreptiella sp. 'Long Island Sound 2002'. The sequence continues at coordinate 9,109,091 of OZ038382.1, read as the reverse complement.
CCCGTCCTCCCCCCTGGGCTCCCATGCCCCGTCCTGCCTGTCCCTTGGGGCCCGCGGCGCCCTTGCCCTTGCCCTTGGGCCCCTTTCCAGTCCCCTGCCCGTGTCGCGGGTCACGCCTCCCGTCCCCCACGCCCTGGCCTGCTCGCTCTCCCACCTCCCCTCGCCCTGCCCCCTGCACCTGGGCTCCCTGCCCGCGCCCCTGCGCGCCCTTCCCGTGCCCTGGCCCCTTCCCGGCCCCCTGCCCCGAGTCGCGCCGTCCGCTGCCTGTGCTCTGCTCCCCCCCGCTGCTGCGCCCTTCCTGGACCACTCGCCGGGCGTCCCGCTGCCTTTGCAGCTGCGGCACCGTGACGCCCGGCGGCGAGCGCCTGCGCGTCGGGGGGCGGACGTGCCGCTCCCGCCCCGGGGGGAAGGGCTTGGGGGGGAACGGCTTGGGGGGGCTGGTGTGGGTGTGGGTGGGGTTGGCGTGGGCGCGGTACTTCGCGCTCTTCCTGCCCACTGCTGCTGCTGCGGCGGCCGCCGGCGAGGCGTCCGTGGCCCGTGCGGGGTTCTTCCCCCGCTTGCGCGGCTTGCTGGGGGTCGCGGCGTGGCCGGCCGAGGCGGTGTCGCGGCCCGCCGGGGTCGCAGCCGCAGCCCCTCGCGCGCCCTCCTCGCTCTCCTTCGCTGCCGTGGCGGCCGCCGACGAGGCGCCCGTGGCTCGTGCGGGGTCCGCCCCCCGCTTTCGCGGCGTGCTGGGGGCCGCGGCGTGGTCGGCCGGGGCGGTGGTGCGGCCCGCCGGGGCCGCAGTCGCAACCCCTCGCACGCCCTCCTCGTTCTCCTCTGCTGCCGCGGCGGCCGCCGGCGAGGCGCCCGCGGCCCGTGCGGGGTCCGTCCCCCGCGTTCGCGGCGTGCTGGAGGTCGCGGCGCGGCCGGCCGAGGTGGTGTTGCGGCCCGCCGGGGTCGCGGCCGCAGCCCCTCGCGCGCCCCCCCCGCTCTCCTTCGCTGCCGTGGCGGCCGCCGACGAGGCGCCCGTGGCCCGTGCGGGGTCCGCCCCCCGCTTCCGCGGCGTGCTGGGGGCCGCGGCGTGGTCGGCCGAGGCGGTGGTGCGGCCCGCCGGGGCTGCGGACGCAACCCCTCGCGCGCCCTTCTTGCTCTCCTCTGCGGCTGCGGTAGCCCTCGGCGATGCGCCCGGTTCCTGCGCCGGGGCTGCCCCCCGTGTCGGCGGCGTGCCGGGGGCCGCGGTCGGGGCCGCGGCGTGGCTCGCTGGGGCTGCGGTCTCCGCTTCCTGCGCGTCTGGGCGCGGCGGGGCGGCGGGGCTTGCTGCTTGGGCGGCGGGGGCGGTCGTCTCGTCTGGCCCAGGCTCCCGGGCCGGCGGCGGCGGCCCGACCAGCACCGCTTCCTCCGCTAGCCTCCGCTCCTCGCGCTCCGCGAGGGTCTCCCCCGTCCACTCCGGGGAGGAGATAGGGATGCAGGTTCGAATTCGCACGAATTCGCTCGAATTCGAATTCGCCCCGAATTCGCACGAATTCGTGGACCCCTCCGAATTCGAATTCGCAACTTCAAATTCGAATTCCCCCTTGATTCGCTTGAATTCACCCGAGGCTGAGAATCCATAGGCACCTACAATTTACCTTCCATTCCAAAAGCTTCCATAACCTTGCAATTTTTGTTGTTTGTTGTTGCTTGCATTCACCGTGCTTAAACTATTTGACAAAAATAAAGACAAATCAAAACCAAGAATTCCAAATATCGAGGCATACACCCTTCCTTGATTCTTTCAAATACCTTTTGGAAAAAAAGCAGCAAAGCATGCAAAATCACCAATCCACACGCACACCATCACATGTGAACCACTTCTTGCCCTTATTGGGCCTTCATTCATTGTATTCTTGCATTGAATCATGGGACTTGAATTCATCTAAGGGAGAGGATAACAAATACAAGGGAAACATAAAGCAAACTAGCAATGGGCATTCAATTAACATTATTATTGTCATGATGCTCAATAATCATCACTATGTGACTGTCACAGTACACTGTCAAATCTGGACTTTTTCGAACCTCGTAACAAGGATTTCTGTGCGTGCACGGAGCCGACGAGGGCAAGGAGGGTACCAAAATGAAGGGTAGGCAAGGGGGAACACGTTTTGAATGTCTGAAGTCAAAAAAAAAAAAGTCGAAAATTAAAAGCTCGCGACGCGTTTTTCTCCGAACTTGTGCGGTTTTGGGAGGAACGGAGGGCACCGTCGTGTTCAGTGCAACGAGGCGGACACAGCGGTGCGTTCAAAACTGAAAAACAAATTTCTTTAACGAAAACGAGTACGCAGGCACCGCAGAAACAACTGAACGGGTTGATGGAAGCAGAATGATCATGGTTTTCATTGTATAAAGTCAAAAAAATTATTGCATGGTACAATTCAAAGTTAGGTTTTCATCTGGAGAAAAGACGGCGCACGGGTGATCATTTTGCTGTCGCCTGCGAATTCGCAGTGCGAATTCGCCCCGAATTCGCAGTACTGTGAATTTCAGGCCGAATTCGCAGTGAATTCGCGCTGCGAACGAATTCGCAGCGAATTCGGCGAATTCAAATTAAATTCGCTGCGAATCTGCATCCCTAGGAGGAGACGGGGGAGCGGGAGCGGGACCGGCGGTGGTGGCGGTCGTCCCGCTGGGGGGACCCATCGGAGTCTGCCATCACTGTTTCACTCCTAGGCATGCGTGGTGGCAGGCGCGCCCTTCCCACTACCTCCTGGTGCATCAGTGCCGTGCCGTGGGCAGTGCCGTGTGGTGCTCTGCGGGGGGGAGGGGGGGAGGGGGTGGGGGGCCGGCTGTGGCGTCAGCCCCGCACGGCCGGGGGCCTGCGGCCATCCACCGGCATTGGGAGGGGAGGCGGGGGAGCCACGCGGCCCACGCGTCGCGCCACAGCTCCCAGTCTGGGGCGGGGCCCAGGGCCCTGGGCCCCCGGGGGTCGTCGAGCGGTGTCGGGGGCAGCCGCACCAGGTGGACCCCCGTAACGGCGGTGACCTCCTGTGTTCGCAGGAAGGTGTGTACTCCGTCCATAGGCGTGGGCGCCGGGAGGGGGGGGCGGGGTACGGGTGTTGCCCCATAGAGGTGGGTGGGGGTGATCCCCAGGATCCGCCCCGGGTCCCCGCGGGTCGCGACGACGAGGAGGAGCAGGGGGGTGCCAGGGCACTCCTGCCAGAGGACCTGCCCCCTGTGGTGGGCACCCCTGGTCCTGGAGAGGGGGATGGACAGGTCTGGGTTAGCCCAGCCGCGGGGCGTGTGCGTCGCAGACGGGAGGGCGGGGCACCAAGTGGGCTGCCCCGGGAACGCCTCGTAGTGAAGCGGTACCCAGAACCCCATGGCCAGGTTACGGCATACAACCGGTCTCCGGTCCACTAACCCCATGTACGGCGTGTTCCGTGCCGTGAAGCCCCGCATCGGCAACCGATGCACCGCCAGCGGAGATTTGTATATCAGAATGTCAGGAATCAACAGGGTTTTATTCTCATAATGTTTCCGTCAATTTTTACGCTTCCGTTCTGATTTTCACTATTTTGACTGCTGGCGGTTGGATCGCGACTTTACCGTAACCGCCAGTTTAACTGTTTATAATGGAAATTTTAACGCAATCCGTCACGAAGGCTCCAAAGTCGCCAGGAACTGCATGGATGCTTCCGCAATTTTCATAATTAATACTCGCAACCTTAATCCGAATTTTTCAGGATGTCGAAATCGGATTTTCGACTTCGACATCCCCGCACTTGATTTGACCTCTTTCGAGTGGACCTACGTGCTTCCCTATGCACGAATCAACTTCCCTTTTCTCTTGCCCTCCATTTGTCTTAAAGATATGGGCAAAACAAAGTTGATTCGTGAGGCCACTTGTGAAGGTCATATCTCGTGTTGTTTGCGAGGAATGACAATAAGGAAACGTGGGATGTATTCACAATACTCCCGACGTAATTTAGGAAGCATCATATGCCTTGCGTTTCCACACGTGCGCGCTAGTGTAATGGATCATGGTCAAGAGGGTAGAGTTTGCGTCATAACTCTTTGGCCATGACATTGCGTGCGTTAAGATAACTTTCGAGTGTAGCGCGCAAGTGTTGGTGTGGCATAGGAACTCTCCTTGAGTTCCTATGAGCGATTGACACAAAGTTATGCCCTTGGAGGGGCATGACATATCGTGGTGGGAGCTACCTTTTTGGGCAATATGTGGTATGTGCCATGTGTTGTGTTGCGTGCCCATTTGGCGGGTCCATTGCTCCAAGTCGAACCCGCCAATGGACCTCATATTGTGCAAGCCCCTTCTCCATACTCCCTACGGTCAATTGCAAGCCTAACCTTCGTGAAGGGAAGCTTGTGTGGTGATCCCGAAGCGATGCGTTGGGAGCAAGGTGTGTGTTTTACAATTTTCCATATTTTCATGTGCCCACTTGGGAAGTAGCGCTCGTAACCTTTCAAGGCGCCCCAAGTGGAGCACATATGTGGGATCGAAGGTCATTGGTGTCAAGTCATTGTGTTTAGAAGGATTAAGTGATTGCACGATCCAAGCCAAAGATATTATAATATAATTGCGCGCCTTTCAAGGCACTTTTGTGTATCTTTGTGCCAATTTTGCCGTTTTTGGCTCGTCATGATGTCAAGTGGCGACCGTATATCTCAACGTTGCGCTCAATTGACATCATGAATCAAGTATGTTATGAGGGTACATACTTCGGTGCCCAACATATCTTGGACCCGGCGAATAACTCTTCTTGGGCTTGGCATACCGCGGCTGCCATGTTGGCGATTTGGGACTATCCCAAATCATGGGCTCACTTGGCGACCCTGCCATTCCCAATATCGGAGGAGTTGGGCGACGCCCAAAAGATATGTTGGACCAATATGACTTGATACCAATCCTATGGCACACTCCGGTCCGAGTCGGGCATGTGCCTCATTTGCCCCAACCATGAGTGTGCGCATTTTTGGCCATTTTGAGCATTTTTCCACTTTTGCTGCCCGCCGTGCACTATGTTCTAACCCTCGTGCACGCCGGACGCATGGACCAATGGACCATATATGACATGGGTGTTATGGGTAATGGTCCCCATGGTCCACACACCGCGTGGGCGAAGCGGAGCCGCCTTCGTTAAGGCGCTAGGCCAAATTGAGTATGGGCAATTTTGCCATTTTTGCATTTGTGGACCCAATTGGGATCGTCACCGCGCCGAGTGGCATGGGGATCTTTGAGAGCCAAGGGCATGGAAGTCTCCGTTGGACTCCCGGTGGATCACGTATGGAATGGCGGATCCGATCTCCAAGCCGGCGTGGAGATATACTATTGGGAGCACACCGAATTTTGGCTCATTTCAGGCAACCAAAATGACCCAATTTTGGGACCCCAATTTCCCCCTTCTGTGTGGTCAATTGGCGGCCCCATTTCTCTAAGCCCATAGGGAGCCCGGACCTAAATCCAAGTTGTACACTCAGATATATGTCCTAGGTCCTGCCTCCTACCCTGTGAGCCATTGGCCTTACCTTGGCCGGGCGAGCCACGCGTGGGAATGACGCCTATTTTGGTGATTTTGGCATCATGACCCCACATGACTCATCCGTGTCGCCCTGATGCCGGGACCTCAGAGGGAACCAGGTTGGGTGAGGGCTCCAGGGGGTTCGTACTCGAGGGGCATAGGGTCAGTAGTCTCGTCCCTACCTCTGGCGGGTCCGGACGAGGGGTCAATTTTGGGGATTTTTGAGTTACTTTCAGTTTGGGCTGAAGCAGCCCATTTTCAGCTACCAACTCCTGGGTGATAATGGCGGGGCCATATCTCTGGCTCAGAGTGGAGTTGGGACCTGCCATTAGGGAAGCATAGGGAGCCACTGTCGGTTGGCCTTGGAGCTCCTTGGTTCCGAGGAACTCGCCTGTGGCTGGGCGCTGGAGGACGTGGACCCGGCCGGACAGGCCCGGCGAAGGGCTGCGCCCCGACGGGATCGAGGAGGACGAGGACCCCGACGCCTACCCGTCGGGCGCCTCGATCAACGTCTCCCTGTGGGACGTGATTGAGAAGAAGTTCCCGGAACCGGGGAGCGAGCGCAGGCTGCAGGGCAGCAGCAGCGCGTCTCCGGGGACGGAGAAGCGGTCCGCCGGGGACAGGAAGCGGGACCGGAAGTGGCGGGAGTACCAGGAGTCCCTGGCCGCCGAAGCCGCCCAAGGCGCCAAGGGCGGAACCCCAGCCCCCAGTCCCCAACGGGCCAATGGTGGTCACCACCCCGGCTCCACCACCCTTGGCGACTACATCCAAGTCGCCAAGCAGACCCAGGCCAAGCCCCGTCCGCTGCTCCTGAGGGCCCAGCAGGCCCCAGCAGGCCCCAGCAGCGACGTGGAGTCGGCCCACCGCGGGAGGATGCCGGCCGACCAGGCCAGCTCCAGCAGCAGCGTCGCTCCCGAAAGGGACGTGGCGCGCGCCTGTGAGCGCGCCTGTGGGGTGCCCTGCAACCGTCGGGTTGCCTGGCAACGGGCCAGGCAGTACAGCGCTGCCGTGGAGGGCGCCGCCGGCATCGCCCAGGAGGAGGCTGCGGAGTGGGCGCATGGCATGGCCATCCACGGCCAGACCGTGGCGGCCATTGCGGCCGGACTCACGGCCGTAGCCGCCCATGGGGCAGCGACTGCCCAGGTCAACGGTGAGTTGGCGGCAGCCGACGAGGAAGCCCGCCTGACGCAGGAGGCCATTGCCTGCAAGGAGGCCGAGGTGAAGGCGCTGGAAGAGGCGCTTGCCCAAGAGAGGGCAAAGAAGGAGGCGGAGGAAAGGGCCCACGCCGAAGCGACGGCTAAGGCCCAGGAGGACGCCGCCAAGAAGGAAGCCATCGAGGCCGCGCGACGGAAGGTCGCTGAGGAGAAGGCCAAGACGGAGGCGGAGCTGGCAGCGTTGCAAGCGCAGAAGGCGCAGCTGCAGCAGGCCCGGGAAGCCGAGGCGGCTCGTGCTCGGGAAGAAGCCGAAGCGCGAGCTGCCGCAGCCACCGCCGCCGCAATGGAGGAGGCAGAGGCCAAACTCCACCGCGAGACTCCCCCGGGAGGATCACGAGTGGAGACCCTTCGAAAGCTTTTCGAAGGGGACGCCTCCTCCAGGATGACGCTGGATGAGGCGGACACGGGCAGCAGTGGGAGCAGTGGCACCACCGCCCGTCGACGGAGGAAGGGCAAGGGGAAGACCCCCGAGAGGCCACGCAAGCCAGCGGGTGGACACCCCCAAGACAGTGACCCCTTCTTCACCGCCAGTGACGGGGATGAACGAGGCCGCCGGCATCGCCAAGTGGTGGCTTGGACGGGCGGAGGAGGCGGAGACGTCCCCATGGAACCGGAAGGTGAGGATGAGGATCCCCCTCCTCCCTACCGGAGCTCGGAGTCTTCCGTGACCGAGACGCCCAGGTGGGGCGACATGGACGAGGATGACGACATGGAGTTCGGCATCACGAGGAAGCGCCCATCCTCGGACCCACCGAGGCGACCCGGCGGAGACCCACCGGGACCCCCTGGCGGAGGACCATCAGGACCCCCTGGAGGACGCCCACCAAGTGGACCCCCTGGAGGCGGACCACCGGGCGGGGGAGGACCCCCTGGACCGGGCGGACCCGGCAGAGGCCCTCCTGGAGGACCCCCCGGGGACCCCGACGACCCACCAGGGAACGGCGACCCGGATACCACCTGGCGGTGGATTGTCTACCTCCGCAGGAGAGTCCAGTTGCTCGAGCTGGAGGTAGACACGGGCAAGAGCGAGATGGCTCGCATTTCCACGGTCGCCGCGCGCGCGCAGAAGGACCTGGACATCGCCAGGGCCGAGACCAAGTCGCTGACCAACGTCTTCAGCGGCCTGCAGGAGAGGCTGGACGCGCTGGAAGCCCGTGGGAGCGTCGGTAGCGACCACCCACCCCTGGAGTCTGGCTCGTCGGACGACGGCTGGGGACCCGGACCAGGTCCAGCAGACCCCACGCCCCCGGCGGAGCCCCCAGGAGTCGCCCCAGCGCCAGTGCCCCCTCTCTCACCGCCCCCTCTCACCACAGCGCAGGCCGCCGCAACGAGCGCGTGCCGCCCGGCAGTGGCAGTGAGGATTGGCGTGATGAGTGGCTCAGCGCGGAGTACCGCAACCGCCGTGCTCCACCGCGGACACCGGTACGCCCCCGGCGACCCGCACCACCACCTGGACCACCACCTGGCCCGGCGCCAATCTCAATGGCTGGAGGACGTTATGGTGGACTCAGGGACGAGGTTCCCAGAGGAGACGTGGAGTGGGATGTCGGCGAAGGTGAGGACCTGGACCTGGACCTGGAGGAGTTCGACATCAGCCCGCCGCGTGGTGTACGACGGGAGGCCGCTGAACTCAGCCGCCGGCGCCGTGATGAAGAGGCGTACATGGAAAGAGTACGGCGTGAACATTTTGGTTCAGCGTACGTGGAGGAACCGCGGCGTAGCCACAGGGATTCCATGGAGGAGATGGACGTGGCGGCCGTGGGAGTCCGTGGGCGAGGCCGATGGGAACCTCGGTCGACCTCGCGGCCGGCGTTCATGGTCTCTAAGGCCGCGGACGCCGCCGTATGGGAAGACTTGAAGGACATCAAGCCCCCCATGTACGATGGCAACCCCCTCAACCTCGACCGCTTCTTGGAGAAGCTGGACGATTGGGGGCTGACCGTCACTGAAGACCTGCCTCCCGCTGATGCGGAGAAGTATGTCTTCAAACGGTTCAGATACCGCCTGCCGGAAGTGCTCGGAGAGCTATACTTCATGGCGACCAAGGAGGGGAAAATCAAGACCCTCAAGGAAGCCAAGAAGTGGCTCAACGAGCAGGAGCGGGTGGACGCTCCGCAGGTGGCTGCCAAGCGCTGGAAGTCCATCAAGCTTGAGCATGATGGACGGGAGATCCGCCTACGGGAATGGCGTGACTTCCGAGGGAAATACACCCTCTTCCGCCGCAACGTGGAGGATTGGAACGAGGGTGACGAGCAGGCTCGCCTGCTCTCCATGCTACCGGAAGCATGGATCAAGAGGGTCACCAAGGAGGAGTCCAAGAGGGCCAAGTCCAACCACACGGTCAAGATGATGCTCCCCAAAGAGTATCATACGAACGTGGTGGCTTGGGCGAAGAAGAACGTGGCCCGGGATGTCAAACGGCACTCCCTGCGGAACGCTCTTCTCATCACCGTCTCGGGCGATCGCGAGAAGACCGCGATGTGGCGCCTTGACGATTGTGAGTTGAGCGGCCAGACCATCCGTCTGCAGCCCATCCCGGCGAGGATGAGCTGCGACGAGATCCTGGAGTGGGTTGGCGAGGAAGTACTCAAGGAGTACCGAAACCTCCACCACACCCGCGGGTTGAGGCCCGGCGACCGCGACGTCAACTACGTTGGCGAGGGACCTGGCGGGGAATCTGCCATGGACCCAGCGGGAGCCGGCGGCGATGAGACTCTCGTCGACGATGACGACGACGATGAGCCCGGCGAAGTGGCCGTTTGTGCCTTCGTGGCCAAGAACCTGAACACGGGGAGCAAGCCGGGAAACTGGAAGCCCTTGCAGCAGGGTTGGAGGAACCAGGAGAAGAGGGACCCTCGCCGCATTGGCGACCCTCCGCTGTCCTTTGGGGAGTTCATACGAGCTCACCCTCAGGGCTGTTTCGTGTGTTATGGGAGGAAGAAAGGCTTCAACCATGACCACCGAACATGCCCCGTCCACAAGGCCGACACGGAGGCTTACAAGAAGGCGCACGGGTCGAAGAAGCGTGCGCCCGCGGGTATCCGGGAAGCCAAAATGGAGGTCGACAAGGACGAGCTGGCCAAGCTGATGTCGTCGGCTGGGACCGAGTTGGCCAAGGAGATCAAGGAGATCAAGCGGAACTGGGTCCCCAGGTCGGACAACAAGAACAAGGAGAACAACCAGAATGACCAGAACAAGGACAAGGACAAGAAGGGTAAAGGAGGAGGTAAAGGGGGAAGAAAGAAGGGCGTCAACGACGTTGAGGCCGAGGAGAACACCCCCTCTTCCACAACCGACGCCCCCTAGCGGAGCCCCTGCAGCCAAGGGCCCCAGCTAGGGCGGTCGCAGGATGGTGACGTGGGAAGCGCCGAACCATCCCAGTCGGGATTCGATAAGCACAAGGGGACTGCCGCGGGCGGAAGGCCCGGTCCGGCGCCCAGTCGCGGAGGCGGGGTGAGGGCAAGTGAAGGCACGAACCCTTGCACCCGTCCGTCCTTCGCGACCAAGAATGTGTTTGATGTACTACAGGATCTTTCCGAGAGTATCGGAGGATCACCCGGACCGCAGCTGGATGCTGCAGATGGGCAGCCTGAGCCCATTGTCCACGACCTGCACCAGTCGCTTGTGGAGCTTCTGGAACGGCCGGAGATCCTGAGTTTGCACGCCGTGCGCCGTGTCGGTCGCGAGCGGCAGTTGCATCTTAAGGTCCGTGCATTATGCGGGGAAGTGGAAAAGGTTTTCGACGTGTTGGTCGACACGGGAGCTCAAGTCAGCTTGGTCAAGGCTGGCCTGCTTCCGCCAGAGTGTCTTACCGACAGTCGGAAACCTGTCAGGCTGAAGGTGGCGAACGGCCAGTACATGGTGGGAGGCACGAAGGAAGCGGCCATTCGGCTGCAGTTCGTGAACCATCGTGAGCTGAGCCGCCCAGACCTCGGCAAGGAAATCCTCCTGCACGGTCGCTTCTACGACGCCGAGATGGACTGGGACATGATAGTCGGGTACGACTTCATGATGGAGACGGACTCCGGCGTCCTCCCGGCCCAGGCCTCCATGACCCTGTACCAGAACGACCAGCTCTCCTGGCTTTCGTCACCTGAGCACCATGTGGAATGCCAATGGATCCACCCCGAACGCAATCAGCTCGAAGTGGCCGCGCTGGACACTGAGCCCACTGGGCCAGCAAACCAGGAGTACGGCGTAAGGCCGGAAGTGGCGAACCGAGTGGTCGCGGACCTGGGAGTGTCGGATCTGGCCCTGGATGCGTTCTCTTCAGGAACCTCCGCCCATCTGCGGGTGTGTGAGAAGTACTGGAGCGCCCAGGACTCCGCGTGGAAGAAGCACTGGGGTCCGCATCAGGGACTGATGTGGATCCATTGCCCCCGTTGGGACATTCCAAGAGCGATAGCGAAGATTCGCAAGGACCGCTCCAAGGCAGTGCTGGTTGTTCCTATGGGATGCACCGAGGAGGAAAGTACCCGACATTGGGTAGCTTCATTGACCAACATGACCTTAAACAAGGTCGTCCTACCGGCTGGAGAGAGTGTCTATCAGGACGCTAAGGGACAGCCCATGCCACCCCAGAGATGGCCAACAGAATTCCACTATGTGGATGGGGGCCTTGATCAGGCCGACACCACGGACTTCGTGTGTGTCAACCGCATCATAGCAGAGCCCTGGCGGCAATGCTTTGCGGTTCCCCCTGTTGACATCGAAGAATCGGACTCCGAAGACCCCCTCACTGAAGAGGAGTGGGATCTGGTTCAGGGGTATATGGATCAGCCCTTTCACGACTGGGGAAACCAGCGTGAGGGCAAAGGCCAGGACAAAGCCTGGTGGGAAGTGGACTCAATCGTCTCTGGTTCCTATGACGGGAATACCTTCGTACAGAGGGTGCTGGATCACATGTCCAGCCAAGACGAGCCGCCTGGCGGTAACCCACCCACCTACGGCGATCTGTTCCGAGGCAAGACCAGAGATGGCCCTTTGGGCCACCTGGGAAGACCACCTGAGCCGAAAGCGAGCGGAGTAGCTACCCCTCAAGTAAGCTCCGTGGTTCAAGTGCCCGGAAAAGCCAAGGCGGAGTCCGATGACTGCCCCAAGATCCAGGCGTTGAGGGCCAGGCTGAAGCAGAAGTATGGCGAGACCTTCTTCAGCGGAAAACCTGTGTTCCCCCCACCGGTGCGTGGACCGTATGGCGAGGCCAAGATACGACTGAAGCAGGACCCCCGTGTGTATCGTCACCGGGAGTTTGCCCTGAGGGGCGAGAGGAAAGAGGCCATGGAGAAGATCCTCCGCGACTTCATCCAGAGAGGCTGGCTTGAGCCGTGCCACTCCGAGTGGGCCTCTCCCTGCTTCGTCGTCCCCAAGAAGGTTGCCGGTGAGTGGCGGCTCGTGGTCGACTACCGCGGCCTGAACGCCCAAACGCAGCACGACAGCTATACGCTGCCCCTCATTGAGGACATGCTGCAAAAGCAACACCGGCGGAGGATCTTCACGGTGATTGACCTGAAACATGGTTATCATCAGATGCCTCTCGCCGAAGAGTCCCGTGCCTGCACAGCCATGAGCACCCCACTCGGACCTCTCCAGTGGAAGGTGATGCCCATGGGCGTCACCAACGGCAATGCGGCTTTTCAGCGGATGCTGGAGAACCTGCTTGAGCCGGTGCGCGACTGTGCGGACCCCTTCGTGGACGACGTGATCATCGCGTCCGGGGACCCCAGCATGAGCTACGAGGAGCTCCTGGAGGCACACGAGAGGGACGTCACTCGAGTGCTGGACCTTCTGGTTCGGCACAAACTCACGGGCAGCAGTGACAAGGCCACCATTGCGGTAAGCGAGGTGGTCTTCGCTGGCTACGTAGTCGGGAACGGGCAGCGAAAGCCCATACCTGGCAAGGTGGCTGCGATTGAGCACTGGGAAAAGCCCAAAACGGTCTCTGAGCTACGGGCGTATCTGGGGTTCTGCAATTACTACTCGGGGTATATCAAAATGTATGCCGAGTATGCAGCCCCCATGACGACCATGCTCAAGGGCAACCGAGAGGAGACCAAGAAGGGGTCCAAGAAGGCTCTGGTCTGGACACCTGAGTCCGACCGTGCCTTTGAGGGGATGAAGCAGGCGCTGCTATCCGCAGTGGGTCTGCACCTCGTGGATCCCGACCGAGGGTTCGTCCTACGCACCGACGCTTCCGACTACGCCATTGGCGCTGTGTTGGAGCAAGTGCTTGACGACGGGAGGCACGTGCCCGTGGCCTTCTGGAGCCGAGTCCTGGCGGAAGGCCAGAGACGGACGTGGACGCCCCGTGAAAAGGAGGCGTATGCCATCGTCATCGCTCTCAGGAAATGGGCTGGGTACATAGCCCTCCATCCCGTCACCGTCTGCACCGACCATCAGAGTCTGCAGTCGTGGCACAAGGAGCACGTGGACACCCCCTCAGGTCCCGCCTCCCGACGGGCAAGATGGCACGAGACCTTGGCCAAGTTCGACCTTACGGTTGTGTATATTCCTGGAAAGGATAACACCGTGGCGGACTGTCTCAGTAGGTGGGCCTATCCCGCCAGCAAGGGCATGCAGGATATCTCTGCCCATGGCGATGAGGCTGAGACCGCTGAAGCCAAGAGGATCATCGAAATGGAGCGCTTGATGGAGGAGGAGGGTGCCAAATGCTTCGTCGTCATGGCCGCGGATGCCCCCCTCGCAACGAGGGTGAGCAGAGCGGTCAGAGTACTCGCCCCTGAGGGGTCTGAGTCCGACAAGCACCTCTTCCCGGAGTCTTGCCTCGAGGACGACTGGACCGACGACTACGCCAAGTCTGAGGCCTTTGCGGCCGAGTATAGGGCTGTGACCGACCCTGATGACGGGCAGAAGTGGCCAAAGGGGCTGACTGAGGAAGATGGCAAGCTCTACCGGAACGGTAAGCTGCTAGTACCAGAGTCCCGGGTGCTCGAGCTGTGTGAAGCTTGGCACCACCACATGCTGCACCCAGGGGTCAAGAAGCAAGCTCTTGACATGCAGCGTCGGTTCGAGATCGACCATATCGTTCTCTACACCGCCATCAAGAAGGTCAGGAAGGGTTGCTCGGTCTGTCAGGCCTGCAATCCCGACAACCGGAACGTCAAGGGGGAACCCCAATGGACCCCGATTCCTGACCAGCCCATGGAGAGCGTGGCCATGGACTTCTTCTCCATGCCCGAAGTGCACATTGGCAAGGAGACCTTTGACTGTGTGGTTCTCCGTGTGGACCGCCACAGCGGCTACGTTGTAGCCGTTCCGGCACGCAAAAAGGGGTTGCTTGCCAAGGAAGTGGCAGTCATGATGATTCGTCATTGGCTGACCGTCTTTGACATCACCCGCACCATTTGCAGTGACCGAGGGCCCCAGTTTACTGGTGGCTGGTTCAAGGCTATGTGTTCCCTCATGGGGATACGTCATGCCAAGAGCGTCGCCTATCTCAGCCGGTCTAACGGCCGTGCTGAAGTGGCTGGACGGCAGCTGTTCGAGAAGCTGCGCAAGATCCACATCACCAATCCACGGCGGAACTGGTTCGAGGAGATGTGGCCTGCTCTGAAGGCCCATCATGACACCCCCACTCCGGGCGGTTTGTCCCCTCACCAGATTCTGTTTGGCAGGGACCCCCTGGGTAGGGGACTTCCCTTGTCTGGTGATGGCATGGCTATGGATGCCAAGGAGTTCTTCGCGCGGCAAGAGCAAACGGCGCGGGACATCCGCCAGCAGCTGGAGAAGGAGCATGCTGAGCGTCAGAAGTCCGCCCCGAGCTCGACAGCGCAGAAGTTCAGGGTGGGAGACCCGGTGTGGGTGATCAGACCCCGCCCCATGGGCACCCACCGCACCAAGACCTGGTTCACACCCGGCGAGGTGGTCCGCAGGATTGGTGAGGACACCTACCGCATCAAGGTGGGTCACGGACAGTTCCGGGAGCGCCACGAGAGTCAACTCCGTGTGCGGGAACCCGACCTCCGTGGCCGACATGTGTCCCTGGACTACGCCAAACATGAGGCCGATTCGGACGACGACTATGCTGAGCAGGACGACTATACAGTCGAGAAGATCCTGGCTCAGCGTCCGAAGGCCTCGGCACCCGGAGGTCTGGAGTTCAAGGTTCGTTGGCGAGGCTATGGGCCGTCCCACGACACCTGGGAACCCGTCTCCTCGTTTGTGCCGCGGGTCAATACTCCCTTCATGGAGTACATCCGCAAGCACAAGACCAAGATCCACGTTTCGGACTTGGCAGCACTCACCCGGGCGATTGCAGCCAGGGGTGCCTGATCAGCGCCCTGAGCTCTCCCCTGATGCGTCTTGAGCGCTTGTGAGGCCGACGAATCGTCCCTTACTTGCTTGTTCTCTTCCATCTTTCGGTGACAGAGTGGCCATATGCCCCCCCCCTGCTGTATCCAGAGGAGGATGGCCCCTCTCTTCTTCTATTCGTCACTCACCCCCCCTGCTGAATCCTTGGGAAACCAGGTAGGGCGACTGACCTTCATTTTTCTGAGCTCTTGGGGCCTTGAAGCCCATACGACGTTGCGCAACGGATGCCGCTGTCATCGGCATTGCGAATTTTTGGTGTGTGGTCTGGTTCCATGGCACTTGCGGAATCCAGACCAGTCGACGTGTGTCAGCTGACTATATATGGCCTGAACTCAGGCGTTATCCTGTCCACCCTCCTGCATTTGCCTTATCCTGACCGGGGCGTGGTTTGGCACTCTGTCCAGAGTGCGTTTACACGCCTGTTTACCTGATTATTGCTTGCTTTCTGCCCTCCAGGATATGTGCATTTGTATGTTACGATTGTCAGCCCATCACCGACGGATGGACTGTTTTCTCCCGAGGGAATTCGAATCGCAATACGGAGGCGCCCTGAGTCGCCGTGTACATGTTCATACAGCCTGGTCCAGCCTGGACCAGTACCGAAATACAGATTCTACTGTTTGAGTGCCTGTGATACCGTGTTGCCCTATTCGCTGTGATGTGTGGAGATCCTGATGGCGCCAGGCGGTAAGCCCAGTTGCCTGACTACACTCCCAGCGGTCCGCCACTGTCAGTCCCAGTGTGAGCCTACCGATTCGCAGACGCACTTGCATTCGGATGGCGGCCTCCGGTGCTCCTGACCTCGGTCAGTCTGCCTGGGAAACTGGTGGTTTGAGGAGTCGACGCCTCCGCCCACACTGCATGAGGACTCCCTCATGTATGGCCTTCGTGGCAGTAGGGCGAGGGAAAAGACGGCCTTGATGCCCGATCCCTTAAGGAGGAGCTCCCTTACGATCTGGGGTTCGTAAGGAGTTCGACTATGGCACTCTGGACTCGCGTCGTATGGATATGGACATGGTGCGCCCGAGGAAGGACCCGTGGGGACTCTCCCCAGTCGGCGGGCCTTGGGAAGCTTGGGGTAGCCTGACGGATCTTTGTGGTCGCTCTCGACCTGTGGGACCACCTCGGTCGTCGTGTGTCGCCTATGTTGGCCGTGTATGCCACTGCCACTGTGGTGGTGACCGTAGCAGCCGGCACCCGGTGCGCCTGGTATGGGTTAACGGGTCCTTTGGATGCCGAACAATCGCCGCCAGGACCCGGGACTTGATACTTGATACTATACATGTGCTACCATGTGCTACCATGTGCTACCTATCTTACTGTGACTTACTGAAGTGAGGATGTGACACCCCCCCCCCTTCAGGATATGGTCCTGGGTACCCGCTGCCATGCTGGAGTGTTATCGAGCCCCCCCAGGGTTTGCTCTAAGGAGGGGGGTGAAGCGGTACCCAGAACCCCATGGCCAGGTTACGGCATACAACCGGTCTCCGGTCCACTAACCCCATGTACGGCGTGTTCCGTGCCGTGAAGCCCCGCATCGGCAACCGATGCACCGCCAGCGGAGATTTGTATATCAGAATGTCAGGAATCAACAGGGTTTTATTCTCATAATGTTTCCGTCAATTTTTACGCTTCCGTTCTGATTTTCACTATTTTGACTGCTGGCGGTTGGATCGCGACTTTACCGTAACCGCCAGTTTAACTGTTTATAATGGAAATTTTAACGCAATCCGTCACGAAGGCTCCAAAGTCGCCAGGAACTGCATGGATGCTTCCGCAATTTTCATAATTAATACTCGCAACCTTAATCCGAATTTTTCAGGATGTCGAAATCGGATTTTCGACTTCGACATCCCCGCACTTGATTTGACCTCTTTCGAGTGGACCTACGTGCTTCCCTATGCACGAATCAACTTCCCTTTTCTCTTGCCCTCCATTTGTCTTAAAGATATGGGCAAAACAAAGTTGATTCGTGAGGCCACTTGTGAAGGTCATATCTCGTGTTGTTTGCGAGGAATGACAATAAGGAAACGTGGGATGTATTCACAATACTCCCGACGTAATTTAGGAAGCATCATATGCCTTGCGTTTCGACACGTGCGCGCTAGTGTAATGGATCATGGTCAAGAGGGTAGAGTTTGCGTCATAACTCTTTGGCCATGACATTACGTGCGTTAAGATAACTTTCGAGTGTAGCGCGCAAGTGTTGGTGTGGCATAGGAACTCTCCTTGAGTTCCTATGAGCGATTGACACAAAGTTATGCCCTTGGAGGGGCATGACATATCGTGGTGGGAGCTACCTTTTTGGGCAATATGTGGTATGTGCCATGTGTTGTGTTGCGCGCCCATTTGGCGGGTCCATTGCTCCAAGTCGAACCCGCCAATGGACCTCATATTGTGCAAGCCCCTTCTCCATACTCCCTACGGTCAATTGCAAGCCTAACCTTCGTGAAGGGAAGCTTGTGTGGTGATCCCGAAGCGATGCGTTGGGAGCAAGGTGTGTGTTTTACAATTTTCCATATTTTCATGTGCCCACTTGGGAAGTAGCGCTCGTAACCTTTCAAGGCGCCCCAAGTGGAGCACATATGTGGGATCGAAGGTCATTGGTGTCAAGTCATTGTGTTTAGAAGGATTAAGTGATTGCACGATCCAAGCCAAAGATATTATAATATAATTGCGCGCCTTTCAAGGCACTTTTGTGTATCTTTGTGCCAATTTTGCCGTTTTTGGCTCGTCATGATGTCAAGTGGCGACCGTATATCTCAACGTTGCGCTCAATTGACATCATGACCCAAGTATGTTATGAGGGTACATACTTCGGTGCCCAACATATCTTGGACCCGGCGAATAACTCTTCTTGGGCTTGGCATACCGCGGCTGCCATGTTGGCGATTTGGGACTATCCCAAATCATGGGCTCACTTGGCGACCCTGCCATTCCCAATATCGGAGGAGTTGGGCGACGCCCAAAAGATATGTTGGACCAATATGACTTGATACCAATCCTATGGCACACTCCGGTCCGAGTCGGGCATGTGCCACATTTGCCCCAACCATGAGTGTGCGCATTTTTGGCCATTTTGAGCATTTTTCCACTTTTGCTGCCCGCCGTGCACTATGTTCTAACCCTCGTGCACGCCGGACGCATGGACCAATGGACCATATATGACATGGGTGTTATGGGTAATGGTCCCCATGGTCCACACACCGCGTGGGCGAAGCGGAGCCGCCTTCGTTAAGGCGCTAGGCCAAATTGAGTATGGGCAATTTTGCCATTTTTGCATTTGTGGACCCAATTGGGATCGTCACCACGCCGAGTGGCATGGAGATCTTTGAGAGCCAAGGGCATGGGAGTCTCCGTTGAACTCCCGGTGGATCACGTATGGAATGGCGGATCCGATCTCCAAGCCGGCGTGGAGATATACTATTGGGAGCACACCGAATTTTGGCTCATTTCAGGCAACCAAAATGACCCAATTTTGGGACCCCAATTTCCCCCTTCTGTGTGGTCAATTGGCGGCCCCATTTCTCTAAGCCCATAGGGAGCCCGGACCTAAATCGAAGTTGTACACTCAGATATATGTCCTAGGTCCTGCCTACTACCCTGTGAGCCATTGGCCTTACCTTGGCCGGGCGAGCCACGCGTGGGAATGACGCCAATTTTGGTGATTTTGGCATCATGACCCCACATGACTCATCCGTGTCGCCCGGATGCCGGGACCTCAGAGGGAACCAGGTTGGGAGAGGGCTCCAGGGGGTTCGTACTCGAAGGGCATAGGGTCAGTAGCCTCGTCCCTACCTCTGGCGGGTCCGGACGAGGGGTCAATTTTGGGGATTTTTGAGTTAATTTCAGTTTGGGCTGAAGCAGCCCATTTTCAGCTACCAACTCCTGGGTGATAATGGCGGGGCCATATCTCTGGCTCAGAGTGGAGTTGGGACCTGCCATTAGGGAAGCATAGGGAGCCACTGTCGGTTGGCCTTGGAGCTCCTTGGTTCCCAGGAACTCGCCTGTGGCTGGGCGGGACACCCCCCCTATTGGCAGGGTTTCAGGGTCCGGACTGAGCAGGGCATGGGTTGTGTTTGAGCCCCCGCCCCCGTCAGCCACTGAGAGGGTCGGACCTGGGATTGGGATATGAGTTGGGACTGAGTGTCTATGGTCCTGTGATGCCCTTACCCCAGTCCAGTCTTAACCCCATGTGTACATATCCTGATGTGTTGCTGTACATACTTTCGTTCCCTCTTTGCAGAGTGGCAAGGATTCTGAAACGCTTTGTCACATGACACAGGCGTATTGATGCTCTTGTGAGCGTAGTGCCTTGCCTGCCTGCTCACCTGTGCGTGTCACCGCAGCGTCCCGTGGCGGGCCCCCCACGGGAACGCGCCAGTAGACGACGGCGTACGGGGGGGTAGGCCTGGTGCCGTCGTACACCGGGTTGGTCGGCCGGGGGCGGGCGGACGCCTCGTCCGCGCCTTCCACGAACACCGTGACCTCGCCCACCTCCAGGTCCTCGTCCGGCGGGTGTAGAAGGTGGAGCGCCGCATCCAGCTTGGACACTCCTCCCGGGTACGTGGCCCGCGCCTGGTTCAGATACGGGGCCGCGTCCCCGGGGTAGCGCGTCCTGAGGGCGTGCAGCAGGGCTGGGGCGCTACTGCGGAGGGACATGGCAGACCCTGCTCCCGTCAGCCGCAGGGTGTCCCCCATGGACAGGGGCCGGCCCGACCGATTGGACTCGCGCCACTCCATCCAGTGCCCGTAGAGGGCCGCCTCCGGGCAGATGAGCCCCGGCCGGACGGCGTTCACGATCCGGTGCATTGCCGGGAGCAGCGTAGGGGCCCCCGCTCCGTTCAGGGCGCGGACGGCCGGGAGGGCGGTCTCGTTGAGGAAAGCCCTCGCACTGCCCTCCAGGTCACACCGTGCGGCAGCGTGCGCTTCGTGTGCCTCCGCCACCGCGTCCGCCACCAGGCCCCGGACGGCCGCCTCCTGCGCTCTGCGGCGGGCCCTGGTGTGCCCCGGCCCATCCCCCCGTCGGCGTGGCATGGTGCTGCGGGCTCTGCAAAGGGCGGCGGCGGGTGGGGGTTAGGGGGCAAACACGTGCGACAGGTGCGCAACGGATGTGGGGTCCCGCAGGTGCACGTGGATCCACAGAAGGGCAGCGCCCGCGGGGCCCGCTTGTTCGTGCGAGGGGGTGTGTGCCCCCTCGATGCGCCGGCGCAAGGCCTCATCCTCTGTGCGCCTGCGCGGGCCTGCGGGAGGTTCTGGCCAGGGGCACGCGGCTACCTGGGCGCACCGCGCGCACCTGTTGGCGCCTGTCGACGCTGCGGAGGACACCGTGTCACATTCTCCGCAGAGTGGGCAGGTGTGTGGGAGGTGGGAGGGCGGCGACCAAGGGTCGAGATGGCGGAGCCAGAGGTCGTCCCACCTCTGTCGGAGGGGGTCCCGGATCTCCAGCAGGCGGGCGCGGACGCGGCGCCGGTAGTCCTTGCCAAGCGTCTTCCGCTGGACCTCCTGCCACGTGTCGTCGGGGAGGATCCCTTGGTCGTGGAAGGCGGCGATGAGGTCGTCCCACGCCGGGCGGGGGTGCCCCTGGGGGGGGCTCGCCATGTACACGTGGCGCCCGGTGAGGTGGGGCGTCAGCGCATCCCATTGGCACCTGTTCGCGGTGTCTCTGTGGAGGAGGGCCAGCAGGGTGCCGTCTGCGACTGCCTCCCATCCCACTCGCAGCCCTTCGCAGCCGTCTAGCTCCTGGCGCAGCGCGGCTGCAATGCCGGTGGGGAGCATGAGGAGCAAGGGCCCCTGGGTGTCGCCCAGCCGGGACAGGGCGTCGTCGTATACCGGCCCCCCAGCTTTGAAGTGCGCCACGGTGAGTTGGGTGGCCCCGTCCTCTGGGGGGTGCCACCGGACGGTGGCCGCAGCGTGTCCCCACGTGCGTATCTCCGTAGCCCGGACCACGTTGGCGGCGTGAAGGACGATGCGGAGCGGGACGGGTGTCCTGACGAGTGAGGACACGTCCCCAGTCCATCCCGTTTGCGGCCCCGGGGCCGCCTGCAGCCATTCCCCCGTCGCCGCGTCCCACGGGTGGTCAGGCCCCGCCCCGCGGATCATGGTGGGTCTCGGCCGGGTGTCCGGCCCCCACCACTGGAGCGGGATGGCGGCGTATCGTTGCGCAGGGGTCTCCGGGGCGCGTGTGGCGGCGCACCACCGGCTCCACTCCCGCGCCCACTCCTCCCCCACGATGCGCGCCTCCCATGCGGTCATGGAGCCGCGCCCGATGATCCACGGTGGAAAGAGGGCGTCTTGTAGGTGCCTCGAGAACCCCCCCGGCAGGTCCTGGTACGGGTGGGGGCTCTCTTGGGGCGGGCACTCCAGAGTGCCATTCACAACACGGAGGGAGGCTACGAAGTCCTTGTCAGGGCGCGGGGGAGGGGGAGGGTGGTCGCCCTCCGCCGCAGTGAGCCACCGGTGCGCCCGGGCCGCTGCGCTCTGGGGCTCGCGGAGGAGTTGCTCCAGCCGGTGGTTGCGAAGCTCCCACGCGAAGTCCCCCAGCCGGAGCATGTGGTGGAGGAAATCGTCCACCGAGGTCCCTCCCGGCGGGTCGTATCGGGTTATGGCGCGGAGCTGCGCCTCCGCGTCCTCGGGCACCAGTCCGGAGCAGAACACCTCCGTGCACGTGGCGCCTGCGGAGCGCCACGAGGCCACCCACAGGGCCTTGTCCCCAGGTGAGAGGTGGCGGGCCGCCTCGTGTACCGCCTGGCGGTAGTGAGGCCAGAGGAGCCGTGAGTGGGCGCATCCCACGTGCATGTGCACCGGGGTCTCCTCCGGGCCGCCGCAGAAAAGGAACGGTTGTGGGACGATGGCGTCGCCGGAGAGCCCCTCCTTCCGGACGCGGAGCCTGCGCTGCACCGGCGTGTGGCCGTCCCGGGCCCGCAGCGCCCGGCGGTTGGTGGCCACCGCGGTGAGGTCCCGGGCGTGGACGTAGGCCGTGGCGTGGGCCGCGCCCAAAGGTGTGTGTCCCCGGTGCGTCAGCGCATGGTCCGTCTGCGCCCGTTGCGCGACCTCGCCGAGCACCCGCATCGTGGGGGGCCGTAGATCTAGATGGCCGTCACGGCCGGCGACAATGAGTTGGGCGTGGCCAGGGTCCGGTGGCGTGTTCTGCAGGACGGTGTCCTGGGACACCGCCCAGTCCGCCTTGTGCAGTAGGGCGTCACTGTGGTGCGAGGTGGCTCGGACGTACCAGAACGGGTGCCCGGCGTGTTGCCCTCGCGCGCACAGGCCGTCCTGGAGCCACCTCAGGGGCATCTGGTTGACCACCTTCGCTGCGCCCGCGGGGACCCCCGTGGTTCGTTCGCGATCTGCGTGCCGCAGGAGGTGGAGGATGACTTCGGCGTCCACCGTGTGGACCCATGGTCTGTGGGCACCGTATTGTAGGGGGAGGGAGGCGGCCACCCCCTCCCCGTCGGGCACCGTGCCCGAGATGGCCACCGCCCACGTGCGGGTGAGGTCGGCGGCGAGAGCGACGCTGGTGGCGTGTTTGCAGGTTCCGCCCCCGGACGCGTCAGAGGAGGTGTGTCCCCAGGCCTCCGGGATCCAGTAGTATCCGGTGGGGCTGAGCCACCCCGCGTTGAGGTCGGCGGAGTGCCACCGGACGTCGGGGTGGCTGGGGGTCAGTTGGTCCACGCTCAGCGCCCTGGTGTCGCCTGGGCTGATCGCCGGGTGGTCGTGCAGCCGGATCTCCGCTCCGGCGACCGTGCTTGCCCAGGACCGTAGCGCCGTCACATGTTCCTTGAGCCACGCCGGTCCCCCGCGCTGGTGCACCACCAGGTGTCCCGTGTCCTCCGGCTGGTCCTCCAGCGCGTGTACCGCCATGTGTGGGTCGTGCGGCACCCCCGTAGCCACCAGTAGGGCGGTGCCACGGGGGAGCCCACAGGGTTCGGGCTGGCCTGCCCCCACTTGCACTATTACCCACTCGGCCCGGAGCTGCGCTTGCCCCGTCGCTTGGGTGCATTGGTCGTCCGTGGTCACCAACCACAACGGCGTCGGCGCATGGGGCCGGGGGCGCAAGGGCTCTGGCCACGCCACGTCCGCGTTAGGCTCTTGGTGCTCGCTTTCCGCGAGTACGTCGCGGAGGATGTACATGAGGGCTGCTGGCGGGTGGTACGCTGCCCCCCGCGTGGGGGGGGATAGGCCGTCCCGGCGGCAGTAGCCCCCGACGTGGAGGTGCAGGCCGTCCGGGGTCACCTGTGGGCCGGTGTGGGCGTCCTGCTTAGCCCTCGTGGGGTGGACGAGTCTCAGGCGGGGGTCCCGTGTTCCGGTGGTGTGGAAGAGGTGGGCCAGGGCGTCGCGCCACCCGGGGTGGTTGGTGGGCTCCTGCTCACGGCGGCAATAGTGGAGGTGTTCATCGGCGCATTGGTTGAGGCACTCCCGCACCGCCGTCGGCCACGGATCGTCGTTGTCGGGGAAGGGGTGGCGTGGCCCGTGGTGCCCATGCCACGGCGTTGTGTGTGGCACCGTCAGGCGGCACGTGTCGCGGTGTCGCAGCTTGGCGGTGCGCAGCGTGACGATGTTGCCCGGCGGGGACTGTAGTTGGACATGGGCCGCCCTGGGGCACGCGATGGGGTTGTACATCCCCACTCCCAGGGCGGCCAGGGCCCGGGGTATGCGGTGGACCCAGTCGCCTCCCGCCAGAGTTGCGAACTCCGGGACGGGGTAGTGCACCTCGGGACATATTCCGTGCGCGCCGGCTATCTCCCAGAACATCTTGGTGACCTCGGCGCGCACGGAGGTTGCGCGGTGGTGGACGAGTGTACCCACGAGGGCCACCGCTGCCTGCTGGCACCGCGTGGGCACCCGTGTGAGCCCCAGGGTCCGGTCATCCTGCAGGCTGGCCCGCGAGGCGTCGAAGGCGTACCGCGCCCTGTCCTTCGCGACCTGGACCGTGATGTGGTCCAGGTGGCGTGCAGTGTCGGAGTCGTCGGCGATGAAAGGGGCGACATACTGTGTCACCCCCCCGAGGATCGCCAGGATGACGTCCTGCACCACTTTCGGTGGCGCGAGGGTGTTAAGGCACCAGTGGTGCACCGCCGCCAGGCGTATTCGGTGCTTGCGCTGCAGGGAGAACTCCCCGTCCGGCTGCAGCTGGAGTCCCAGGTAGGGGACGGAGTCCGCCGCTGGTACCCAGTGCCACGGGTTTTCCAGGTGGGGGCAGAGGCGCAGCTGCAGGCCCGGGACCCCCTCCGTGGTGCCCATGGCGCACTTGCGGGGGTTGAGCTCCATGCCCATCATCCCCAGGTACCTGGCCACCGCCTCCACGCCCTCGACGAAGTGCTGCAGCCTGTGGGCCACCACCAGCAGGTCGTCGATATAGGCCTGGATGAGGCCGTGCTCGGCCCCTCCCGGCGGGCGCAGGCGGTGAAGCGGTACCCAGAACCTATGGCCCATGGCCCGGAGGCCTGTGAGCCGTCACACCCGTTACGGTCCATGGCCCAGAGGCCTGCGAGCCGTCACACCCGTGCGGAAGCCGTTGACACCGGCTATCCCTGTTCTCTAACCCGTGAAATCTGGAATCCGATTTCTAACCAATAAATCGATGTAGAATTACCGTGATCTTATTGTCTTGATCGATTTTTGGTCAGAAATCGGTGAAATACCCGATTTCTACCGCGATTTCTAATTGTCGTGAAATCGCCGCCTGATGTTGCCTGTTCGCGCGCCTTCGTCGCTTCTCCGTGGCGAGTTTTGTTCTGGACTTTTCTCGAGTACCTTTGAGGTTCTAAGAGAACTTAAGGGCGGAATCTAGAGGGTTTTTAATGTACTTTCATCTGGTGTGCTCACCAGAATTTTTCGCCGTTGCGTTTTCGAGAAAATCAACGCGCAAGGCTTTCCGTCGATTGTGCGAACTCATGCTTCTCAAGGACCACGAGTTCGCACGGTACCCTACGTCTCCCGCCTATGTCTTTCATCCATGCCCCTTTCACGCGGGCATATCATCTTGCTTAGGGAAGCGGGCGATGGCGGTGTTTTAGGCAGCCTATGGGTCTCGCAAACCCAAGTCGTCTGCGTGCGCAAACGCTAACTTTGTGGCCTTGTGAGCATGAACGTTAATGACCGAACACAATGCCCACAAGACCAAAAGCCCGAGGCCATTTTCGTTTTACGAGCCAACTCAACGATGGCTCCACGCAATTCAATGCGCACCAAAACTCCATTTTCAAAAGAGGGCAAGTTTTGGTCGAAAGTTAGGCCAAAATGGCCAAACCCCCGAGGCTCGTATTCGAAGCCTATGGGGAGTTGAGCCTCGAACCAAGGCAATATGTAAAGTAAAGACCAAGAAGGACATCGTGGACGGCTTGGTTGATTTTTACAACCTTGCCTTCTATTTTATATAATTTCGCCTTGTGAGCACGCGTGCCACATTGCCTCTTTGCACACGCGCTCATATGCAAGCACTAATGACACGAGTGGGCGGAGACAATCCAACCATAGTGTGCATATTTGAAAGCACCTACTATGGGCCTACTCCAAAAGTGTTTACTCATATTTTTGCTCCTCAAGGTCCCAAGGATATGTTCATGCCAATATCTCCGATATATGCACTTTTTCCCATAAATAGTGTGCTTCAAGGATTGAGGTGTTAAAAATGCTTTCGTTGTGCGTTGAACCTCAACCCTTGTTGCAAAAGTGAAACAAAGCTTCGGTTTGCATCCATGCAAAAGCCCGAGGCTCCTTTCTCTTGCGATACGGAGATACGATATTTGGAGGGACCACTTTTGGGTGAATTTTGGCCGTCTTGCCCAAAATGGCCACAAACTCCTTCTCCCCCTGATTTCACCCCCGAAGTTGCGTGCGCCACTTGACCAAGGGTAAGGGCAATTCGGAGAGGGCACATATACCCACATCGAATGGGGTGTTTCCCCATGTGGCCTCCCCTCTCGATGGGAGAGTTGTGAGTCATTCAATTTGGGGTATGTTACCAATTTGCCCCATTCGTGTGTCATTTTCCCGCCAATGGGGAAAATAGCTAGAGGCGACCATGAGGGTTGGCAAGTGGCATATATTGGGACCTAAGTCCCATATGTCCATAGCATCTTTGGTTGCAAGGATCCTCGACGTGGCCATGGAGATATGGAATCATGAGTGCGGGCCATTTTGGCCAAATTTCGCTGTTTTTGCCATTGTATGCAATGTTGGAATTACCATATCTCCATGGCGCACGGGATCTAGCCAGATGGAAAGGGCACACATTGTAGCATATGACCAAGGGTTGAACGCCCTTGAGTTTCGTATTTGCTCCTCCGGCTCATCAGGAGTTATTCAACTTTTGGTGCGATCCACGATCCCCCCTTTGCACCGCATGTTGCTTTCTGCCCCGTCCGTGTGGTCATCCCCTCGGTGAACAGTAAGCAGCCAGCGTGACAGCAAGCGATAACCCAGGGCATGCGACCAAAGGGGATATCAAGGGTTGTGAATCAAATCTTGGCGCGTCAGTATCGCCAAGATTTCCTACCCTGGACGGTCGCCCGAGACGGCCGATTTTGCCATTTTGGCGATCATGACCCCACATGACGAGCCCGTGGTGCCCTGATGCCGGGACCTCAGAGGGAACCAGGTTGGGTGAGGGCTCCAGGGGGTTCGTACTCGAAGGGCATAGGGTCAGTTGCCTCGTCTCTACCTCTGGCGGGTCCGGACGAGGGGTCAATTTTGGAGTTTTTCCAGCTAATATCAGTTTGGGCTGAAACAGCCCATTTTCAGCTACCAACTCCTGAGGGATAATGGCGGGGCCATATCTCTGGCTCAGAGAGGAGTTGGGACCTGCCGCTAAGGGAGCATAGGGAGCCACTGTCGGTTGGCCTTGGAGCTCCTTGGTTCCTAGGGACTCGCCTTTGGCTAGGCGGGACACCTCTCCCATTGGCAGGGTTTCAGGGTCCGGACTGAGCAGGGCATGGGTTGTGTTTGAGCCCCTGCCCCTACCAGCCACTGAGAGGGTCGGACCTGGGATTGGGATATGAGTTGGGACTGAGTGTCTATTGTCCTGTAATGCCCTTACCCCAGTCCAGTCTTAACCCCATGTGTACATATCCTGATGTGTTGCTGTACATACTTTCGTTCCCTTGTTGCAGAGTGGCAAGGATCCTGAAACGCTTTGTCACATGACACGAGCGTATTGATGCTCTTGTGAGCGTAGTGCCTTGCCTGCCTGCTCACCTGTGCGTGTCACCGCAGCGTCCCGTGGCCGGCCTCCCACGGGAACGCGTCAAAGCGTTTCACCGCCGCGGGGTTACCCAACCCTCGCGTGCCACTCGGGGCCACCAACCCCGAGCAGCGCGGAGCAGCTCGCAGCTCGCAGCGCAGCGCAGCGGCTCGCAGCGCAGCGCAGCGGCTCGCAGCGCCACCCAGCGACAGCGCCGAGTTCGTCACGGAGCCAGCAGCGCCGTCCAGAGCATCGCCCTGACCGCGCCGCGACCGTGAAGGAAGTGGACAGACCAGACCCATCGGCCGACCAGCAAGGCCGCGTCAACCACTTCCACAACCACCGGCTGACCAGCACCAGCCGCACGCCCAGTCCAGTGCTGAAGCACCCGCCTCAACAACCACCACCAGTTCGTTGAGTGGAACGAGTGCACACCAAGGACCTCAAGACCAACTACGCCCCCGCTGCCATGGTGAATTGGCAAGAAGCGGGTAGGAGGTGGCCGCAGCCCCACCCCCATGCGGCGCGCCTACTGCGCGGGTTGCTGTGGGACCAGCACTACCGCCACAGCAATCCCCAGTGCGAAGGCGGCATGCCCGGGAGCTTCGAGCTCCGCGAGGACATGGGGGAGGACCGCCTGCGGGCAGTGGAGGAGTGGCTGCGGGCGGAAGGGTACGAGTACCGCTTCCGCCGCAAGCGCTGGAGGACGTGGACCCGGCCGGAGAGGCCCGGCGAAGGGCTGCGCCCCGACGGGATCGAGGAGGACGAGACCCCCAACGAGTACCCGTCGGGGGCCTCGATCAATGTCTCCCTGTGGGACATGATCGAGAAGAGCTTCCCGGAACCGGGGAGCGAGCGCAGGCTGCAGGGCAGCAGCAGCGCGTCTCCGGGGAAGGAGAGGCGGTCCGCCGGGGACAGGAAGCGGGAGCGGAAGTGGCGGGAGTACCAGGAGTCCCTGGCCGCCGAAGCCGCCCAAGGCGCCAAGGGCGGAACCCCAGCCCCCAGTCCCCAACGGGCCAATGGTGGTCATCACCCCGGCCACGCCACCCTTGGTGACTTCATGGAAGTCGCCAAGCAGACCCAGGCCAAGCCCCGTCGGCTGCTCCTGAGGCCCCAGCAGGCCCCCGCAGGCCCCAGCAGCGACGTGGAGTCGGCCCACCGCGGGAGGATGCCGGCCGACCAGGCCAGCTCCAGCAGCAGCGCCGCTCCCGCCCAAAGGGACGTGGCGCGCGCCTGTGAGCGCGTCTGTGGGGTGCCCTGCAACCTTCGGGTTGCCCGGCAACGGGCCACGCAGCGGAACGCTGCCGTGGAGGGCGCCGTCGGCATCGCCCATGAGGAGGCCACCGAGTGGGGCAGAGGCATGGACTACCACCCCTCGAAAGTGGCAGCCATCGCGGCCGGTCTCACGGCTGCGGCCGCCCATGAGGCAGTGGCTGCCCGGATCAGGGCAACCGACGAGGAAGCCCGCCGGACGCAGGAGGCCATTGCCTGCAAGGAGGCCGAGGTGAAGGCGCTGGAAGAGGCGCTTGCCCAAGGGAGGGCAAAGAAGGAGGCGGAGGAAAGGGCCCACGCCGAAGCAACGGCTAAGGCCCAGGAGGACGCCGCCAAGAAGGAAGCCATCGAGGCCGCGCGACGGAAGGTCGCTGAGGAGAAGGCCAAGACGGAGGCGGAGCTGGCAGCGTTGGAAGCGCAGAAGGCGCGGCTGCAGCAGGCCCGGGAAGCCGAGGCGGCTGGTGCTCGGGAGGAAGCCGAAGCGCGAGCTGCCGCAGCCACCGCCGCCGCAATGGAGGAGGCAGAGGCCAAACTCCGCCGCGAGACTCCCCCGGGAGGATCACGAGTGGAGACCCTTCGAAAGCTTTTCGAAGGGGACGCCTCCTCCAGGATGACGCTGGATGAGGCGGACACGGGCAGCAGTGGGAGCAGTGGCCCCACCGCCCGTCGACGGAGGAAGGGCAAGGGGAAGACCCCCGAGAGGCCACGCAAGCCAGCGGGTGGACACCCCCACGACAGTGACCCCTTCTTCACCGCCAGTGACGGGGATGAACGAGGCCGCCGACATCGCCAAGTGGTGGCTTGGACGGGCGGAGGAGGCGGAGACGTCCCCATGGAGCCGGAAGGTGAGGATGAGGATCTCCCTCCTCCCTACCGGAGCTCGGAGTCTTCCGAGACCGAGACGCCCAGGTGGGGTGACATGGACGAGGATGACGACATGGACTTCGGCATCACGAAGAAGCGCCCATCCTCGGACCCACCGAGGCGACCCGGCGGAGACCCACCGGGACCCCCTGGCGGAGGACCATCAGGACCCCCTGGAGGACGCCCACCGAGTGGACCCCCCGGGGGCGGACCACCGGGCGGGGGAGGACCCCCTGGACCGGGCGGACCCGGCGGAGGCCCTCCTGGAGGACCCCCTGGGGACCCCGACGACCCACCAGGGAACGGCGACCCGGATACCACCTGGCGGTGGATTGTCTACCTCCGCAGGAGAGTCCAGTTGCTCGAGCTGGAGGTAGACACGGGCAAGGGCGAGATGGCTCGCATCTCCAGGGTAGCCGCGCGCGCGCAGAAGGAGCTGGACATCGCCAGGGCCGAGACCAAGTCGCTGACCAACGTCGTCAGCGGCCTGCAGCAGAGGCTGGACGCGCTGGAAGCCCGTGGGAGCGTCGGTAGCGACCACCCACCCCTGGAGTCTGGCTCGTCGGACGACGGCTGGGGACCCGGACCAGGTCCAGGCAGACCCCACGCCCCCGGCGGAGCCCCCAGGAGTCGCCCCAGCGCCAGTGCCCCCTCTCTCACCGCCCCCTCTCACCACAGCGCGGGCCGCCGCAACGAGCGCGTGCCGCCCGGCAGTGGCAGTGAGGATTGGCGTGATGAGTGGCTCAGCGCGGAGTACCGCAACCGCCGTGCTCCACCGCGGACACCGGTACGCCCCCGGCGCCCCGCACCAGCCCTGGAGCCAATCCCAATGGCTGGTGGACGTTATGGTGGACTCAGGGATGAGGTCCCCAGAGGAGACGTGGAGTGGGATGTCGGTGAAGGTGAGGACCTGGATCTGGACCTGGAGGAGTTCGACATCAGCCCGCCGCGTGGTGTACGACAAGAGGCCGCTGAACGCAGCCGCCAGCGCCGTGATGAGGATGCGTACATGGAAGCAGTACGGACCAGGTTAGGGTACATGGAGGAACCGCGGCGTAGCCACAGGGATTCCATGGAGGAGATGGACGTGGCGGCCGTGGGAGTCCGTGGGCGAGGCCGATGGGAACCTCGGTCGACCTCGCGGCCGGCGTTCATGGTCTCTAAGGCCGCGGACGCCGCCGTGTGGGAAGACTTGAAGGACATCAAGCCCCCCATGTACGACGGCAACCCCCTCAACCTCGACCGCTTCTTGGAGAAGCTGGACGATTGGGGGCTGACCGTCACTGAAGACATGCCTCACGCGGATGCGGAGAGATATGTCTTCAGACGGTTCAGGTACCGCCTGCCGGAAGTGCTCGGAGAGCTATACTTCATGGCGACCAAGGAGGGGAAAATCAAGACCCTCAAGGAAGCCAAGAAGTGGCTCAACGAGCAGGAGCGGGTGGACGCTCCGCAGGTGGCTGCCAAGCGGTGGAAGTCCATCAAGCTTGAGCATGATGGACGGGAGATCCGCCTGCGGGATTGGCGGGACTTCCGAGGGAAATACACCCTCCACCGCCGCAACGTGGAGGATTGGAACGAGGGTGACGAGCAGGCTCGCCTGCTCTCCATGCTGCCGGAAGCATGGATCAAGAGGGTCACCAAGGAGGAATCCAAGCGGGCCAAGTCCAACCACACGGTCAAGATGATGCTCCCCAAGGAGTATCATACGAACGTGGTGGCTTGGGCGAAGAAGAACGTGGCCCGGGATGTCAAACGGCACTCCCTGCGGAACGCTCTTCTCATCACCGTCTCGGGCGATCGCGAGAAGACCGCGATGTGGCGCCTTGACGAGTGTGAGTTGAGCGGCCAGACCATCCGTCTGCAGGCCATCCCGGCGCGGATGAGCTGCGACGAGATCCTGGAGTGGGTTGGCGAGGAAGTACTCAAGGAGTACCGAAACCTCCACCACACCCGCGGGTTGAGGCCCGGCGACCGCGACGTCAACTACGTTGGCGAGGGACCTGGCAGGGAAGCTGCCATGGACCCAGCGGGAGCCGGCGGCGATGAGACTCTCGTCGACGATGACGACGACGATGAGCCCGCCGAAGTGGCCGTGTGTGCCTTTGTGGCCAAGAACCTGAGCGCGGGCAGCAAGCCGGGAAACTGGAAGCCCCTGCAGCAAGGTTGGAGGAAGCAGGAGAAGAGGGACCCTCGCCGCATTGGCGACCCTCCGCTGTCCTTTGGGGAGTTCATACGAGCTCACCCTCAGGGCTGTTTCGTGTGTTATGGGAGGAAGCGAGGCTTCAACCATGACCACCGAACATGCCCCGTCCACAAGGCCGACACGGAGGCTTACAAGAAGGCGCACGGGTCGAAGAAGCGTGCGCCCGCGGGTATCCGGGAAGCCAAAGTGGAGGTCGACAAGGACGAACTGGCCAAGCTGATGTCGTCGGTGGGGACCGAGTTGGCCAAGGAGATCCAGGAGATCAAGCGGAACTGGGTCCCCAGATCGGACAACAAGAACAAGGAGAACAACCAGAATGACCAGAACAAGGACAAGGACAAGAAAGGTAAGAAAGGGGGAAAGAAGAAGGGCGTCAACGAGGTTGACGCGGAGGAGAACACCCCCTCTTCCACAACCGACGCCCCCTAGCGGAGCCCCTGCAGCCAAGGGCCCCAGCTAGGGCGGTCGCAGGATGGTGACGTGGGAAGCGCCGAACCATCCCGCTCGGGAGTCGATAAGCACAATGGGACTGCCGCGGGCGGAAGGCCCGGTCCGGCACCCATTCGCGGAGGCGGGGTGAGGGCAAGTGAAGGCACGAACCCTTGCACCCGTCCGTCCTTCGCGACCAAGAATGTGTTTGATGTACTACAGGATCTATCCGAGAGTATCGGAGGATCACCCGGACCGCAGCTGGATGCTGCAGATGGGCAGCCTGAGCCCATTGTCCACGACCTGCACCAGTCGCTTGTTGAGCTTCTGGAACGGCCGGAGATCCTGAGTTTGCACGCCGTGCGCCGTGTCGGTCGCGAGCGGCAGTTGCATCTTAAGGTCGGTGCCTTATGCGGGGAAGTGGAAAAGGTTTTCGACGTGTTGGTCGACACGGGAGCTCAAGTCAGCTTGGTCAAGGCCGGCCTACTTCCACCAGAGTGTCTGACCGACAGTCGGAAACCTGTCAGGCTGAAGGTGGCGAACGGCCAGTACATGGTGGGAGGCACGAAGGAAGCGGCCATTGGGCTGCAGTTCGTGAACCATCGTGAGCTGAGCCGCCCAGACCTCGGCAAGGAAATCCTCCTGCACGGTCGCCTCTACGAGGCCGAGATGGACTGGGACATGATCGTTGGATACGACTTCATGATGGAGACGGACTCCGGCGTTCTCCCGGCCCAGGCCTCCAAGACCCTGTACCAGGACGACCAACTCTCGTGGCTTTCGTCACCTGAGCACCATGTGGAATGCCAATGGATCCACCCCGAACGCAATCAGCTCGAAGTGGCCGCGCTGGACACTGAGCCAACTGGTCCTGCAAACCAGGAGTACGGCGTAAGGCCGGAAGTGGCGAGCCGAGTTGTCGCGGACTTGGGAGCTTCGGATCTGGCCCTGGATGCGTTCTCTTCAGGAACCTCCGCCCATCTTCGGGTGTGTGAGAAGTACTGGAGCGCACAGGACTCCGCGTGGAAGAAGCACTGGGGTCCGCATCAGGGATTGATGTGGATCCATTGCCCCCGTTGGGACATTCCAAGAGCGATAGCGAAGATTCGCAAGCACCGCTCCAAGGCAGTGCTGGTTGTTCCTATGGGATGCACCGAGGAGGAAAGTACCCGACATTGGGTAGCCTCATTGACCAACATGACCTTAAACAAGGTCGTCCTACCGGCTGGAGAGAGTGTCTATCAGGACGCTAAGGGACAGCCCATGCCACCCCAGAGATGGCCAACAGACTTCCACTATGTGGATGGGGGCCTTGATCAGGCCGACGCCACGGACTTCGTGTGTGTCAACCGCATCATAGCAGAGCCCTGGCGGCAATGCTTTGCGGTTCCCCCTGTTGACATCGAAGAATCGGATTCGGAAGACCCCCTCACTGAAGAGGAGTGGGATCTGGTCCAGGGGTATATGGATCAGCCCTTTCACGACTGGGGAAACCAGCGTGAGGGCAAAGGCCAGGACAAAGCCTGGTGGGAAGTGGACTCGATCGTCTCTGGTTCCTATGACGGGAACACCTTCGTGCAGAGGGTGCTGGACCACCTATCCAGCCAGGACGAGCCAATCGGGGGTAACCCACCCACCTACGTCGATCTATTCCGAGGCAAGACCAGAGATGGCCCTTTGGGCCACCTGGGAAGACCGCCTGAGCTGAAGACGAGCGGAGTAGCTACCCCTCAAGTAAGCTCCGTGGTTCAAGTGCCCGGAAAAGCCAAGGCGGAGTCCGACGATTGCCCCAAGATTCAGGCATTGAGGGCCAGGCTGAAGCAGAAGTATGGTGATACCTTCTTCAGCGGAAAGCCTGTGTTTCCCCCACCTCTGCGTGGACCGTATGGCGAGGCCAAGATACAACTGAAGCAGGACCCCCGTGTGTATCGGCACCGGGAGTTTGCCCTGAGGGGCGAGAGGAAAGAGGCCATGGAGAAGATCCTCCGTGACTTCATCCAGAGAGGCTGGCTCGAGCCGTGCCACTCCGAATGGGCCTCTCCGTGCTTCGTCGTCCCCAAGAAGGTTGCCGGTGAGTGGCGGCTCGTGGTCGACTACCGCGGCCTGAACGCCCAAACGCAGCACGACAGCTATACGCTGCCCCTCATTGAGGACATGCTGCAAAAGAGACACCGGCAGAGGATCTTCACGGTGATTGACCTGAAACATGGTTATCATCAGATGCCTCTCGCCGAGGAGTCCCGTGCCTGCACAGCCATGAGCACCCCACTTGGACCTCTCCAGTGGAAGGTGATGCCCATGGGCGTTACCAACGGCAATGCGGCTTTTCAGCGGATGCTGGAGAACCTGCTTGAGCCGGTGCGCGACTGTGCGGACCCCTTCGTGGACGACGTGATCATCGCGTCCGGGGACCCCAGTATGAGCTACGAGGAGCTCCTGGAGGCACACGAGAGGGACGTCACTCGAGTGCTGGACCTTCTGGTTCGGCACAAACTCACGGGCAGCAGTGACAAGGCCACCATTGCGGTAGGCGAGGTGGTCTTCGCTGGCCACGTAGTCGGGAACGGGCAGCGAAAGCCCATACCTGGCAAGGTGGCTGCGATTGAGCACTGGGAAAAGCCGAAGACGGTCTCTGAGCTACGGGCGTATCTGGGGTTCTGCAACTACTACTCGGGGTATATCAAGATGTATGCCGAGTATGCAGCCCCCATGACGACCATGCTCAAGGGCAACCGAGAGGAGACCAAGAAGGGGTCCAAGAAGGCTCTGGTCTGGACTGAAGAGTCCGACTGTGCCTTTGAGGGGATGAAGCAGGCGCTGCTATCCGCAGTGGGTCTGCACCTCGTGGATCCCGACCGAGGGTTTGTCCTGCGCACCGACGCTTCCGACTACGCCATTGGCGCTGTGTTGGAGCAAGTGCTTGACGACGGGAGGCACGTGCCCGTGGCCTTCTGGAGCCGAGTCTTGGCGGAAGGCCAGAGACGGACGTGGACGCCCCGTGAAAAGGAGGCGTATGCCATCGTCATCGCTCTCAGGAAATGGGCTGGGTACATAGCCCTCCATCCCGTCACCGTCTGCACCGACCATCAGAGTCTGCAGTCGTGGCACAAGGAGCACGTGGACACCCCCTCAGGTCCCGCCTCCCGACGGGCAAGATGGCACGAGACCTTGGCCAAGTTCGACCTTACGGTTGTTTATATTCCTGGAAAGGATAACACCGTGGCGGACTGTCTCAGCAGGTGGGCCTATCCCGCCAGCAAGGGCATGCAGGATATCTCTGCCCATGGCGATGAGGCTGAGACCGCTGAAGCCAAGAGGATCATCGAAATGGAGCGCCTGATGGAGGAGGAGGGTGTTAAATGCTTCGTCGTCATGGCTGCGGATGCCCCCCTCGCGTCGAGGGTGAGCAGAGCGGTCAGAGTACTCGCCCCTGATGGAGCTGAGTCCGACAAGCACCTCTTCCCGGAGTCTTGCCTCCAGGAAAACTGGACCGACGACTACGCCAAGTCTGAGGCCTTTGCGGCCGAGTATAGGGCTGTGACCGACCCTGATGACGGGCAGAAGTGGCCAAAGGGGCTGACTGAGGAAGATGGCAAGCTCTACCGGAATGGTTAGCTGCTAGTACCAGAGTCCCGGGTGCTCGAGCTGTGTGAAGCTTGGCACCACCACATGCTGCACCCAGGGGTCAAGAAGCAAGCTCTTGACATGCAGCGTCGGTTCGAGATCGACCATATCGTTCTCTACACCGCCATCAAGAAGGTCAGGAAGGGTTGCTCGGTCTGTCAGGCCTGCAATTCCGATAACCGGAACGTCAAGGGGGAAGCCCAATGGACCCCGATTCCTGACCAGCCCATGGAGAGCGTGGCCATGGACGTCTTCTCCATGCCCGAAGTGCACATTGGGAAGGAGACCTTTGACTGAGTGGTTCATTGTGTGGACCGCCACAGCGGCTACGTTGTAGCCGTTCCGGCACGCAAAAAGGGGTTGCTTGCCAGAGAAGTGGCAGTCATGATGATTCGTCATTGGCTGACCGTCTTTGACATCCCCCGCACCATTTGCAGTGACCGAGGGCCCCAGTTTACTGGTGGCTGGTTCAAGGCTATGTGTTCCCTCATGGGAATACGTCACGCCAAGAGCGTCGCCTATCTCAGCCGGTCTAACGGCCGTGCTGAAGTGGCTGGACGGCAGCTGTTCGAGAAGCTGCGCAAGATCCACATCACCAATCCACGTCAGGGTTGGTACCATACAGTACGTGTACCGTTCGGTATCGATACCATACAGTACTCCGGTGTCCTGTATGGTATCGCCTAGCCCCAATGAAGACCCAGTAGGCACCACTAAATGTCCGCTGAATCCTTGGTTTTACGATATATTTGTGCTGATTCCAACAACCAAACTTTTGTCCCAAAAGCACCAGAAAATTTTGAACAAATATTTCTTACCACAGACCTGCTTTTAAATGTTTCTCAAAACACCCTGCAAAAGATTCACACCTTAAATTGTTTGCTTCCCTTTTATGCACTACCCTGCCTGCAGTTCAGCCAAAAAGACAATGTTTCTTAAAACACCGTGCAAATGACTTCTCAGCTCTACCCTGTCTTGCCCTGCAACTCAGACACAAAGAATACTTTAACGTCGACTTTACTGCACACTGTCTTCTTCCAGGTCCAGCGCTAAGCGTGGGCCTTGAAAGAGGGGTCCCAGGATTCAACAGAGCTAAACAAAGGCAAGGCTACACATCAGGATATCAATACACACATGCATGCCACGCCTCAGGGTTGATGGAGGCACAGAGGCCAAAGTCAAATTTACAGCTCCACTCATTACATGTGAATGACAGGCACACGCACGTGACACACACTGAAAACAAGACTTCTGGCGAATACAACTGGAGGCAGACGACGCTTATTTACCTTGGCGCTTGGGCGCAGCGCGGAGGTCGCCCCAGGCAGTGCTGCGTCGCCCTGACTTCACGCGTCACCCTGACTTCACGCGCCGTGCGCGCAGTGCTGCTTCGCTCTGATTCTACGCTCAGTGCTGCTTCGCCTTGACTTCACGCGCAGTGCCGCTTCGCCTTGACTTTACGCGCAGTGCTGCTTCGCCTTGAAGTCCCGCGCAGTGCGCGCAGGGCTGCTTCGCCCTGATTCTATGCCCATTGCTGAGGCTTGCACGTTGGTGGATGCATCACTGGAGCATGAGGCTTGCGCTTGCACAGGGAGAGGGGCTGAGGCCCGAACATACACGCCGCTCGTCAGTAGGGTGGTCATCACGCTGATCGCTGCAAGCTTCGGCGACGGGTTGCTTCATTTGGGCTTGGCGTCGGTGGCGTCGGTGTGCACGGCTTTGAACGCGTCCTGCACGAGCACGTCCTCGCATGGCCCATCTAAAAGGAGGGATTTAAAACCTTGCGAGCAGTGTTTTTCAGCGTACACGGCACCGCTGCTGGAAACTCATGCACCGCTGAATGCGCATTTGCAACGCGGTCACAACAATACTAGTATTAGCAAAATTCGTTCTTATGTTCCCAAAACTGCGACATTACGATTCAAGACTAAAAGTGGTGCCGTAATGCATAATAATGCTAATTACCAACATCGGTAGTAAACTTTCGATCCAGCAGCGTGTTTTTCGCAATATTTCAATTCATCTGGCAATTTTCCGTGTAGCGTGCGCGCGTGCTGCAATGCGGTGCCTGTCTGCGGCACCATCTCAATACCGCACACGTGCTGTGCGGTATTAATACCAGACGGTACGCGTTCGCGGACGGTACGCGTTCATGAACGCCGTACGGTACCAACCCTGATCCACGTCGGAACTGGTTTGAGGAGATGTGGCCTGCTCTGAAGGCCCATCATGACACCCCCACTCCGGGCGGCTTGTCCCCTCACCAGATTCTGTTTGGCAGGGACCCCCTGGGTAGGGGACCTCCCTTGTCTGGTGATGGCATGGCTATGGATGCCAAGGAATTCTTCGCGCGGCAAGAGCAAACGGCGCGGGACATCCGCCAGCAGCTCGAGAAGGAGCATGCTGAGCGTCAGAAGTCCGCCCCGAGCTCGACAGCGCAGAAGTTCAGGGTGGGAGACCCGGTGTGGGTGATCAGACCCCGCCCTATGGGCACCCACCGCACCAAAACCTGGTTCACACCTGGAGAGGTGGTCCGCAGGATTGGTGAGGACACCTACCGCATCAAGGTGGGTCACGGACAGTTCCGGGAGCGCCACGAGAGTCAAGTCCGTGTGCGGGAACCCGACCTCCGTGGCCAGCATGTGTCCCTGAGCTATGCCGCACATGAGGCCGATTCGGACGACGACTATGCTGAGCAGGACGACTATACAGTCGAGAAGATCCTGGCTCAGCGTCCGAAGGCCTCGGCACCCGGAGGTCTGGAGTTCAAGGTTCGTTGGCGAGGCTATGGGCCGTCCCACGACACCTGGGAACCCGTCTCCTCGTTCCTGCCGCGGGTCAATACTCCCTTCATGGAGTACATCCGCAAGCACAAGACCAAGATCCACGTTTCGGACTTGGCAGCACTCACCCGGGCGATTGCAGCCAGGGGTGCCTGATCAGCGCCCCGAGCTCTCCCCTGATGCGTTTTGAGCTCTTGTGAGGCCGACGGATCGTCCCTTACTTGCTTGCTATCTCTCATCTTTCGGTGACCTGCCATCAGAGTGGCCATATACCCCCCCCTGCTGAATCCAGAGGAGGATGGCCCCTCTCTTCTTCTATTCGTCACCCCCCCCCCCTGCTGAATCCTTGGGAAACCAGGTAGGGCAACTGACCTTCATTTTTCTGAGCTCTTGGGGCCTTGAAGCCCATACGACGTTGCGCAACGGATGCGGCTGTCATCGGCATTGCGAATTTTTGGTGTGTGGTCTGGTCCCATGGCATTTGCGGGATCCAGACCAGTCGACGTGTGTCTGTAGACTATATATGCCTGAACTCAGGCGTTATCCTGTCCACCCTCCTGCATTTGCCTTATCCTGACCGTGGCGTGGTTTGGCACTCTGTCCAGAGTGTGTTTACACGCCTAGTTACCCCGCTTGTTTTGCTTTTCTGTTCCCCAGGATATGTGTATTTGTATGTTACGATTGTCAGCCCATCACCGACAGATGGACTGTTTTCTCCCCCCCGAGGGGATTCGAATCGCAATACAGAGGCGCCCTGAGTCGCCGTGTACATGTTTATACACAGGGTCCAGCCTGGACCAGTACCGAATTACATATTCTTCTGTTTGAGTGCCCGTGATACCGTGTTGCCCTATTCGCTGTGACGTGGAGATCCTAATGGCGCCAGGCGGGAAGCCCAGTTGCCTGACTACACTCCCAGCGGTCCGCCACTGTCAGTCCCAGTGTGAGCCTACCGATTCGCAGACGCACTTGCAGTCGGATGGCGGCCTCCGGTGCTCCTGACCTCGGTCAGTCTGCCTGGGAAACTGGTGGTTTGAGGAGTCGACGCCTCCGCCCACACTGCATGAGGACTCCCTCATGTATGGCCTTCGTGGTAATAGGGCGAGGGAAAAGACGGCCTTGATGCCCGATCCCTTAAGGAGGAGCTCCCTTAAGATCTCTTAAGGAGTTCGGCTGTGGCACTCTGGACTCGCGTCGTATGGATATGGACATGGTGCGCCCGAGGAAGGACCCGTGGGGACTCTCCCCAGTCGGCGGGCCTTGGGAAGCTTGGGGTAGCCTGATGGATCTTTGTGGTCGCTCTCGACCTGTGGGACCACCTCGGTCGTCGTGTGTCGCCTATGTTGGCCGTGTATGCCACTGCCAATGTGGTGGTGACCGTAGCAGCCGGCACCCGGTGCGCCTGGTATGGGTTAACGGGTCCTTTGGATGCCGAACAATCGCCGCCAGGACCCGGGACTTGATACTTGATACTATACATGTGCTACGAGCTTTTACAGCATCATACCTATCTTACTGTGGAGTTTGGAGCTTAACCTGCGCATCAGCCTGAAGTGAGGATGTGACACCCCCCCTTCAGGATATGGTCCTGGGTACCCGCTGCCATGCTTGGGTGTTATCGAGCCCCCCCCAGGGTTTGCTCTAAGGAGGGGGGTGAAGCGGTACCCAGAACCTATGGCCCATGGCCCGGAGGCCTGTGAGCCGTCACACCCGTTACGGCCCATGGCCCAGAGGCCTGCGAGCCGTCACACCCGTGCGGAAGCCGTTGACACCGGCTATCCCTGTTCTCTAACCCGTGAAATCTGGAATCCGATTTCTAACCAATAAATCGATGTAGAATTACCGTGATCTTATTGTCTTGATCGATTTTCGGTCAGAAATCGGTGAAATACCCGATTTCTACCGCGATTTCTAATTGTCGTGAAATCGCCGCCTGATGTCGCCTGTTCGCGCGCCTTCGTCGCTTCTCCGTGGCGAGTTTTGTTCTGGACTTTTCTCGAGTACCTTTGAGGTTCTAAGAGAACTTAAGGGCGGAATCTAGAGGGTTTTTAATGTACTTTCATCTGGTGTGCTCACCAGAATTTTTCGCCGTTGCGTTTTCGAGAAAATCAACGCGCAAGGCTTTCCGTCGATCGTGCGAACTCATGCTTCTCAAGGACCACAAGTTCGCACGGTACCCTACGTCTCCCCCCTATGTCTTTCATCCATGCCGCTTTCACGCGGGCATATCATCTTGCTTAGGGAAGCGGGCGATGGCGGTGTTTTAGGCAGCCTATGGGTCTCGCAAACCCAAGTCGTTTGCGTGCGCAAACGCTAACTTTGTGGCCTTGTGAGCATGAACGTTAATGACCGAACACAATGCCCACAAGACCAAAAGCCCGAGGCGATTTTCGTTTTACGAGCCAACTCAACGATGGCTCCACGCAATTCAATGCGTACCAAAACTCCATTTTCAAAAGAGGGCAAGTTTTGGTCGAAAGTTAGGCCAAAATGGCCAAACCCCCGAGGCTCGTATTCGGAGCCTATGGGGAGTTGAGCCTCGAACCAAGGCAATATGTAAAGTAGAGACCACGAAGGACATCGTGGACGGCTTGGTTGATTTTTACAACCTTGCCTCCTATTTTATATAATTTCGCCTTGTGAGCACGCGTGCCACATTGCCTCTTTGCACACGCGCTCATATGCAAGCACTAATGACACGAGTGGGCGGAGACAATCTAACCATAGTGTGCATATTTGAAAGCACCTACTATGGGCCTACTCCAAAAGTGTTTACTCATATTTTTGCTCCTCAAGGTCCCAAGGATATGTTCATGCCAATATCTCCGATATATGCACTTTTTCCCATAAATAGTGTGCTTCAAGGATTGAGGTGTTAAAAATGCTTTCGTTGTGCGTTGAACCTCAACCCTTGTTGCAAAAGGGAAGCAAAGCTTCGGTTTGCATCCATGCAAAAGCCCGAGGCTCCTTTCTCTTGCGATACGGAGATACGATATTTGGAGGGACCACTTTTGGGTGAATTTTGGCCGTCTTGCCCAAAATGGCCACAAACTCCTTCTCCCCCTGATTTCACCCCCGAAGTTGCGTGCGCCACTTGACCAAGGGTAAGGGCAATTCGGAGAGGGCACATATACCCACATGGAATGGGGTGTTTCCCCATGTGGCCTCCCCTCTCGATGGGAGAGTTGTGAGTCATTCAATTTGGGGTATGTTACCAATTTGCCCCATTCGTGTGTCATTTTCCTGCCAATGAGGAAAATAGCTAGAGGCAACCATGAGGGTTAGCAAGTGGCATATATTGGGACCTAAGTCCCATATGTCCATAGCATCTTTGGTTGCAAGGATCCTCGACGTGGCCATGGAGATATGGAATCATGAGTGCGGGCCATTTTGGCCAAATTTCGCTGTTTTTGCCATTGTATGCAATGTTGGAATTACCATATCTCAATGGGGCACGAGATCTAGCCAGAAGGGAAGGGCACACATTGTAGCATATGACCAAGGGTTGAACGCCCTTGAGTTTTGTATTTGCTCCTCCGGCTCATCAGGAGTTATTCAACTTTTGGTGCGATCCACGATCCCCCCTTTGCACCGCATGTTGCTTTCTGCCCCGTCCGTGTGGTCATCCCCTCGGTGAACAGTAAGCAGCCAGCGTGACAGCAAGCGATAACCCAGGACATGCGACCAAAGGGGATATCAAGGGTTGTGAATCCAGGCTTGGCGCGTCAGTATCGCCAAGATTTCCTACCCTGGACGGTCGCCCGAGACGGCCGATTTTGCCATTTTGGCGATCATGACCCCACGTGACGAGCCCGTGGTGCCCTGATGCCGGGACCTCAGAGGGAACCAGGTTGGGTGAGGGCTCCAGGGAGTTCGTACTCGAAGGGCATAGGGTCAGTTGCCTCGTCTCTACCTCTGGCGGGTCCGAACGAGGGGTCAATTTTGGAGTTTTTCAAGCTAATATCAGTTTGGGCTGAAACAGCCCATTTTCAGCTACCAACTCCTGAGGGATAATGGCGGGGCCATATCTCTAGCTCAGAGAGGAGTTGGGACCTGCCGCTAAGGGAGCATAGGGAGCCACTGTCGGTTGGCCTTGGAGCTGCTTGGTTTTCAGGGACTCGCCTGTGGCTAGGCGGGACACCTCTCCCATTGGCAGGGTTTCAGGGTCCGGACTGAGCAGGGCATGGGTTGTGTTTGAGCCCCCGCCCCTACCAGCCACTGAGAGGGTCGGACCTGGGATTGGGATATGAGTTGGGACTGAGTGTCTATTGTCCTGTAATGCCCTTACCCCAGTCCAGTCTTAACCCCATGTGTACATATCCTGATGTGTTGCTGTACATACTTTCGTTCCCTTGTTGCAGAGTGGCAAGGATCCTGAAACGCTTTGTCACATGACACGAGCGTATTGATGCCCTTGTGAGCGTAGTGCCTTGCCTGCCTGCTCACCTGTGCGTGTCACCGCAGCGTCCCGTGGCCGGCCCCCCACGGGAACGCGTCAGCGGTGCCCCTGTGCCCTGAGCAGGGGCTCCAGGAGGAGCGCGTACAGCAGGGGGCTCTCGGAGTTGCCCTGCCGGACGCCGCGTAGCATGTAGACGGGCTGCGTTAGCCCGTGTGCTGTGACGTGAAGCCGGTTCGGACCCCCGTGGCCATCTTTGGGTCACTTGGGCTGTGTATCTATGTGCCGGCAAGCCGCCATTGGCTGATATCATACTCTTGCATCCACCTGAACTAACTCGATGCGATAGTGTGATAGGTTTGGCCATTCCGGCTACGAGCGGCCATATTCAGTACCGAGGCGCCGCCAGCTGAGATTTATATATCAGAATATCAGGAATCAACAGGGTTTTATTATCATGATGTTTCCGTAATTTTTCAGCCTTTCGTTCTGATGGTCAATGTATCGGCGACCGTCAGTTGGCTCGCGATTTTGCGTTCACCGATTGGTTAACTGTTATTTCCAGATATTTTGGCGGATACTCCGTTGAAGGGTCAGATTTCATCAGCAAAGGGTTCGTTGCTTCCGCAATTTTCTAAATAAGCACTCGAAATTTTAATCTGAATTTTTCGCGATGTCGAAATCGGATTTTCGACTTCGACATCGCCGCACTTGATTTGGATTTCTTCGAGTGGTCATATTCTTTTCCCTATGCCGGAATCAGGTTTCCCTTATACTTGCCACCCATTTGACTTGGAGATATTAGGGAAACAAAAGTGAATCATAGGACCACTTTGAAGGGCCATATCTACGCGCGATTGTGAGGAAAGAGAATAAGGAAAGTTGCGTTGCAAGCGCATTGGTCTCAAGTTAATTTAGAAAGCATCAAACGCCTTTGGTGTGTACACATGTCCGGTGTAGCAAGGGATAAGGGTCAAGAGGGTATAAAGTGATATATAACTCTTGGACCGTGCAACCGAATATTTTATTGCGACTTTCGAGTGTACCGCA
Organism: Eutreptiella sp. 'Long Island Sound 2002'; assembly: GCA_964036045.1. NCBI lineage: Eukaryota > Euglenozoa > Euglenophyceae > Eutreptiales > Eutreptiaceae > Eutreptiella > Eutreptiella sp. 'Long Island Sound 2002'. The sequence continues at coordinate 9,065,246 of OZ038382.1, read as the reverse complement.
TGAGTGTTGGGGTTGCATAGATACTTTCCTTGGGTTCCTAGGCATTTTTAACGTGAAGTTATGTCCATGGAGGGACATGGCATATCATGGTGGGAGCCACTTTTGAGGGTATGTTTTACATGCATGGTATATGTCTTGATGTGCTCACACCCATGTTATATATCTTCGTGTGGCCGAAGAGATGGGGGGCCATACGTGACAAGGGTTTTGCCCATGTCCCAATTGTGGAATTCAAAGCGCTAGACTAAGTCTACCGCGTATGTATTGCTCATGGTATGTTTGGCAAAGAGATCCATGAGTGCACTCCCATTTTCATGGGGCATGTAGATACGGGTGGCGAAGGTATCTCCATGCACCCGATTGGGGATCCAAGTGGGGGAATTGTTCGCAAATGGTTCCAATCATTTGTGTATTGAACCATGAGCGGATATCATGGGTGAGCATAGAGATACATTATCATGACAACTTTGTATATGGTCATATTTTCATGTTTTTGACCTCAATTTTTGCTCATTTTTGCGTTTTGTGTACTTACCTGGTCGGCAAACAGCAAGAAGCCTATGGAGAGTCGAACCATGATATGTTGTTCATATGTTGGCATATGCTTTGGGGTTGAACACCACCATATGCCGGATCGCGTACTCCATTTGGCTTGGCGCACGAAGGATCACAAGAATTGGTCTCAAGATCATGGGCTGACTTGGGCAGTGCGTGGCGCCCATATCCGAAGGGGTTTCGAGGGTATTATGGGGATGTACATGGGCATTGGCCTTTGGTCTCTAAAATCCATGAATACTAGACTTCGATTCCATGCATGCTTTGAGCCTTCGGATAAATGGTAACCTCAATTTTGAGCATATATTTGATAAATGGCCAATATGGTGTGAATTGGCAGTTTTTTGGCATGTTATGAGTTCAAACTCATGGGGCATATCTCCAAGCCCATTCGACTCCAAGTCCAACCAAGGTTATGTCAGGGTAGGGCAGGGTCCTGAGTGCCACTCTAGGCCATGACGCGCCACCTCCCCTATTGGGCTAGGATTTAGAGACTTGGGAGTGAACACATTTTTGGGGTTTGTGTAGTGACTTTTGACACATGGCATTTAGCCATCTCATTTGACCTGGTTCAGGGTAATATGTTGGTGAGTCAAGGGAAGGTCTTGAGTCCAGGGAATGAGGGGTTTATGGCTGTGAATGTGTATGTTTACCTCTTTCCCCAACTTTGCTTTAATTGTGTTCATATGCTAATTTCAGGGCTTTCTTCTTTGGTGCAATTCTTGTACATGCCCGCCACCGTGTGACGACCGGTGTGCTGAACGGAAGCCCGCAGCCTGATTTGGATTGTGAATTGGGCTATTGCTGTATTTGTGGGATCTGGTTGCTGTTCAGGGTTGAAGGAGGATTACATTTTCTATATTTTTGGATTTTGGACCTTGGACTTTGAGGATTTTGAGAAATGCAATCGTTGATCCGGAGTAAATCAGCAGGGGTAACAGGCGGAAGGGGCACAGCGGGGGCCGGTCCTGGTAGGGACCTTCTTTATGGTAGCAGAGGCTTACCTGCTGCCCCTACCAACCGCCGACCCGGGGACTTGGGCCCTTATGAGGCCTGCCCAGGTACGCTCCGGGTGCGTATTGTGGACTCGGTGGAGACCACGCCGGAGATCAGAGCCATAGAAGGACCGAGACGTTCAAGAGCATGGCGAACTCCGGAAGTTGAAGCCCGAAGAGAAGAACGACTTTTCGGGAAGAGGAGGACGTGACATGGAGGACCTGGTCTCCATGTGTGAGCGTCGCTGCCGAAAGGCATGCAACCTCCGCTCCGCCGCGGAGGACTCTGATGAGGCCTGCCATTCAGGCAGCAGTGGAGGACGGGCCCGGCGCTACCGGAAGCGCGGGTCACCCAAGTCCACGGCAAGGGACGCTGGGGCTATGGACACGGACCCCAGCCCGGTCAGGCTGTGGGAATCCGAGGGGCACTCCGAGGGCTATCGGACAGCCTACGAGCCACCTTTGGAGTCGGAGATGTCCGCGCCGATCGCCAGGGCGCATACGGCCCCCGAGCCCGCCCTGAAGCACGATGCCGAGGGCTTGGAGAGGCCAGCCAGGGCCCGGACGGCACCTGTGCCCCGGCACACGGGACCAGAGACGGACGCCATAGGCGATACGCCCATGGGCGATGAGTCTGAGGTGCCGGGAACCGCGGGATGTGCTGAATCCGGCGGAAAGCACGCTGCGTGCCACTGCGAGCACGTGTCCTTCCTCATGGGCAAGTACCCGAAGATGGGGATGGACGCCATCGTGCATCGTCTTGACCGCCTGGACAACGCCAAGGATGGTCTAGAGGAGGACGTCGCGGGGATCCTGGACGACCAGTCGGCCGCGGAGAAAGACATGGAGGAGCTGCGAGCGGAACGGGACCGGTACCAGGAGAATCTGGAGCTGGCCCTGGAGAAGCAGCAGCGAGTGGTGGACAGCCTCCTCCACCTGGTGGAGGACATGTCGGGACGCCTGAAAAGGCTAGAGGAGCTACAGCCCCTCGCCTCGGGTCCGGAGCTCCCGGCAAAGCCGGCCGCGGTAGAGCTGGTGGAGCGGGTTAAGACCCTCAGGAGCGCCATGGAGAAACCCATGGGCGGCCCTGCAGAGGCGCCATACGCGCCTCCGCGTGTTGACCCGGGTGCGCTGCCGTTTGTTCCCATGTTCAGCGAATCCACAATGCTCGGGGAACACACGGCACCGGCTGGGTCCATGCGGGAAGGGCACGTAACCACGGACCCGAGGAGCCTGACGGTACAGATGTCCCATGCCGCCCAGGATGTACCGATCACAAGGAATATGGTAGTCTATGCGGAAGAGAAGATCGCGATCCAGAACCAGACCATGCAGGGGCGAACCATGGGAAGCGCCGACGGACATGGTCGAGGTCATCCAAGCGGAAACCTGTGGGCGAAGGACCCGAATACGGGGATATGGACGGCCGATGGAGCAAGTCCTTCCCGCATTCCAAACCCCATGGGTTCAGGCCCAACTGGACCGCACTCCATGGAGGAGAGGGATGTACGGGGAGTGTACTCACACCCCCCGGCCACAGGTGGTATCCGTCTCGGTGGAGTGGTGGCTGGAGACGTCGGAGACGCCATCAGGATTGACGACCTCAGGGGAATCAAAATCCCCTATTACGACGGGAACCCGTCCAACCTGGATGACTTCATCCTGGACTGGGAGGACTTCGCCGAGGAGGTCGTCGGCGAGATGCGGGGAGCGCTGCGGGACAAGTGGGTATGCCGGACATTCCCACACCGGCTGGCGCAGGACCTGAAGGAGGAGCTGCGGGATCAGATCCGGGAAGGACTGATCCGTACGGAGCAGGCCTGCCTCCAGTGGTTGGAGGATGAGGAGCGGGTGGACGCTCCGAATCAGAAGCTGGAGGACCTGTGGTCCATCCCACTGCCGCTGGACCGCGGTGAGTTGCGGGTCCGGGAGTGGAACCGGTATCTGCGGAAGTACCGCAGATGCCTCAAGCTGGTGGAAGACTGGAACGAGGCCAGTGAGATCGGCCACTTGCTGAAGGACGTCCTCCCCGGCAACTGGAAGAGGAGAGTGGAGGACGAGGAGAAGAAGCGCGCCAAGAAGCGGGTGGCGGTGAGGATCATGGCGGCGGAGGATACCCATGCGGGTATCATGGAGTTCTTCAGGAGGAACCTGGGCGAACCCAACCGGATGTTGGGCCTGAAGAACGCCGTGTACGTGGAGGTATTTGGGGACTCCATGGGGCAAAGGTTGCTGCGCCTCAACAACGTGGAGTGGAGGCGCGGGGAGCCACTGAGGATGCAAGTCATCTTCGCCCGCATGAGCCTGGACGAGATCGTGAAGTACATCACGGTGGAGTTGAAGCTCAATGCGAAGAACGAGGCCCACATGCAGGATCGGCATGGTCATGGACAACGAGGACACCGAGAAGACCGTCATCATCGGGAGATCCAGGAGGACACGGCCAACTCCGCGGAGGATGGAAGTGGAAGTGGCCAAGACCACTGGACCGGGTCCCGGGAGGATCACGAGGAGGCCCATTTCTTCGCGTTTGTGGCGCACAACGTGAGGAACCATGGGCAGGATCGGTCCAGATGGAGCCAGGTGGGACCCAAGAAGGGCAAAGAGCCAAGGAGGATCGGGAAACCGGCGCTCTCGTTCCGGGAGTACAGGTCTCAGCACGACGGGTGCTGGGTCTGTTATGGCAAGGGAAACAACCATGCACATGACCACCGTCAGTGCAAGGTGTATGAGGCGGACAAGAAGGCATACTTCGCCGCCCACCCCGAGAAGAAGCCCAAGGAGCAGCGGATTTCCGATTGGAAAGCGAAGGGCGGAGACGGGGGAAAAGGCCAAGGCAAAGGCCAAGGAAAAGGCGGAGGAAGAGGCTATGGTGGTGGACCTGGCCAAGACCGACGAGTGAGGTCGATCGAGGAGGTTGCTGAGGACATGTTGAGGACGTTGGAGGAACTCAAAGCCCAGCAACGTGGTGGACAAAGTCCTGGCGGATCGCAGCCGGAAGGGGCTGCGGGAAGCCAAGTCTAGAGGAGCCCCCACGGGAGTGTGACCTCGGAGGTCTCTCCTCCGAAAATCAGTGGAATCCCAGAGAAAGCGAAGGCACATCGGGTGCCGAAGAAGGCTCCAGAAGAGCCAAAACCACTGAGCTTCGCCACTCCCAACCCCTGGAGCGCCCTGCCAAGGGAAGTACATGTGGGTACGGGACATGGCAAGAAGGAAGGAGCGACCACGGAGAGCCCCGTGGACGGGCAGGACCAACCCAAGATCTACACCATCCGTGACCATACCCTTGAAGTCCTGATGCGCCCGGACGCGCTAGAGTTGCATGCCGTGAGAGTCGTCCATACACCTCATGGCGACGAGCGGCAGTTGCACTTGAAAGTGCGAGTACGGTGCGGATGAGAGGAGAAGGTGGTGGATGTGTTAGTGGATACGGGTGCCCAGGTGAGCCTGGTCCGGAGAGGGTTGTTCAAGGAGGAACTCCTGCAGCCCAGCCGGAGACCGGTCCGCCTGAAGGTCGCCAACGGAGAGATTATGGGTGGCGGCACCCATGAGGCCACCATCAGTATGGAATTCTGAAAGCATGAGCGCTTGAACCGCCCTGATCAGGCGAAGAGAAGCACTCTATCCGGGAACTTCTATGTGGCCGACATTACCGATTGGGATATGATCATGGGGTATGACTTCATGGTGGCAAACGCCATTGGAGCCCTTCCCCATCGTGCACGCCAACCCCGCCCACACCCACACCAGCCCCCCCAAGCCGTACCCCCCCAAGCCCTTCCCCCCGGGGCGGGAGCGGCACGTCCGCCCCCCGGCGCGCGAGCGCTCGCCGCCGGGCGTCACGCTGCCGCAACTGCAAAGGCAGCGGGACGCCCGGCGAGTGGTCCAGGAAGGGCGCAGCGGCGAGGGGGAAGGGAGCGGCGGACGGCGTGACAGGCAGGGGGCAGGGGAGGGGTCGGGGCACGGGAAGGGCGCGCGGGAGCGCGGGCAGGGGGCCCAGGTGCAGGGGACGGAGCGAGGGGTGGTGGGAGAGCGAGCGGGCCGGGGCGTGGTGGACGAGAGGCGGGACCCGCGACTCGGGCAGGGGGCCGGGGAGGGGCCAGGGCACGGGAAGGGTGTTCAGGGGCGCGGGCAGGGTACCCAGGCGCAGGGGGCTGGACAAGGGGGGATGGGAGAGCGAGCAGGCCGGGGTGTGGGGGACGAGAGGCGGGACCCGCGACATGGGCACGGGACCGGAAAGGGGCCCAAGGGCAAGGGCAAGGGCAAGGGCAAGGGCCCCAAGGGACAGGAGGGACGGGGCACGGGAGCCCAGGGGGGAGGGCGGGGCGAGGGGAGGGGGGCAGAGGGCGGGGCACCCCCGCAGCCGGAAGTGCAGCCGGTGAGGTGCATCCCCCCCGGCATCCAACAGATGCCGGCACACCACACCTACCACCACCACCACCACCACCACCACCACCTCTACAACATCGACCCTGACGCCGGCGAGCTCATCCCCCCCCAACCCCCACGACACCAGCACCAGCAAGCCCCCCCCGCGCCGAGGGCGGAGCCGGCGCGGGTGGCCCCGGCGGAGGGGGGACGGGGCGTGGCACCGGCGCCGCAGGTGCAGGAGCAGCGAGGGGGGCCGGCACAGGGGGCGGAGGAGAGCCGGCCGTGGAACGTGGACTGGGGCACAGTCCCGGACCCGCTGGGGGGGGAGACCCTCCCCCTGGTGGGGGAAGTGTACGGGTGGTTGTGCTGGGCCAACCAGGGGACCTCCAGGAGGTCGCGGAACCGGCCCTTCGATGCCGTGCTCCTCCGGAGGGACGGAGGACACCGAGAGGCACCCCCGGGGGGGTGGGCGGCGCCAGAGGACCACGAGAGGGTCCTCAGGTCAGTGATCCGGGCGGCGTGGCCCGACAGGGAGCCGACGTGGCCGGCCTTCCTGGAGGGGGGAGCGGTGCTCCGCATCACGGATGCGGACGCCAACAACTGGCTCCCCCGAGCTTTGCGTAGCGCCCTCGCCCACTGGCGCTACCGCCGGCACAACCCGCCGCCGCCGCAGCCCCAACCCCCACACAAGCGGCGGCGCAAGTGACGGCCCAGACGGCGGGCACGGGAGGGGGGGATGGGCCCCCTGACCCACGCCCCCCCCACGGTACGGCACGACGTGCGGGGACGCGCCGCCACCCGCGGGAGGGAGTGCGGGGGCGCCAAGCGCGGGGAGGAACCGGCTGCCCCGCAACCTGCTAACCACTGACCGCTAACCATCAGCCACCCCCGGCCGGCCGGCGCCGCGCGGCAACGGCCGGGGAGGTGAGGGCCCCGGCGAGGGCCTGCGCGGGCATCCAGCTCTCGATAGGGGGGGCGGATGACGGGCGCGACCCCTTGGCCGATGGCTGGCCCCCGGGACCAGGGCCGCCATGCCGCCCCCGCCCCCCCCCAACGCACACGACGGAGCAGGAAGGAGGCCGCGCCCCACATGACCCTCCCGTAACCACGGCCCGCTCCGAGGTGACGGAGGGAGGGTGTCAAGTCAGATGAGGCCCCCAGGGGGGCGGTCCACGGGCCGCCCCTCACCCCCCCCACCACGGGGCGGCACTTCAGCCCCGACCGCAAGCGCGCGCCGGAAGGGAGAGCACCGGCGACGCGGAGAGAGCCAGGAAGGAGTACCACAGGCCGCCGCCTGGAACGAGAGCAGGGAGGCCGCGGCGCGACACCCCTCCCCCCCCCCCCCGCCCCCCCGCCGGCCCGCCGGCCGCAGGGGCCCCGGCCCCCACCCCCCGAGGCTGAAGGGACGGACCCCCCCGCCCGAGAGGGGAGCCGGAGTGTGACCCGCCCCGACGCCCCAGCCGCCGGCTCCAATGGGGGCCGCGAAGAGCAAGTGGGCCCGCGCCTGCGCACCGGGACGCCGCGCAGATCGTGCCCAGAGAAGCCGGGTGGGCGCGAACCGGAATGGTATGGCCGGCCACGCCCCCCATGGACAGCACGACGCCAAGGGACGCCCGCTTTGTTGCCTACCCAGGGAAAGCGGCCCCGCAACCCGATAACCACTGACCGCTGACCCTCACGGCCACCCCCGGCCGGCCAGCGCCGCGCGGCAACGGCCGGGAGATGAGGGGCCCCAGGGAGGGACCGCGTGGGGATCCGGCACTCGGTAGAGGGGGGCGGGGGAAGGGCGCGACCCCCCTGGCCGATGGCTGGCCCCCGGGACTGGGACCGCCAAGCCGCCCCCCCCCCCCCCCCTTTTTGGCCGACAGGGGGCGTCGCCGGGGAACCGAAGGACCCCCCCCACTCCCCCCCCCCCCCCCCCCTCCCACACAGGCCCGAGAGCGAGCGGGGTGGCCCCCCCCCCCCCCCCCGCACCCACCCCAGCTGGGGAGCCACAGGCGCGGCCCTCCGCCCCCCCAGGGCCGGGGGGGCGCCCCCACCCACAGGAGGAACGGCGACACGGTAAGGGCAGCGGCGGCTGGACCTGCCCCCACGAACCCACACCGGCGTGCCGGAGCAACGCGCACAACGGAACGCGAAGGAGGCTGCGCCCCACATAACCCTCCCGTGACCACAGCCCACTCTGAGGGGAAAGAGGGGGGGTTTGCAGGTCAGCCGGGGCCCCCAGGGGAACGGTCCACGGGCCGCCCCTCACCCCCCCCCGCCCCGGGGCGGCACGTCAGCCCCGACCGCACGCGCGCGCCGGAGGGGAGGGCCAGAAAGGGGTACCACAGGCCGCCGCCCGGAACGAGAGCGGGGAGGCCGCGGCGCGACACCCCCCCCGTGGCAAGGAGAATGGACCCCCCCCACCCGAGAGGGGGGCCGGAGAGTGACCCGCCCCCCCGCTCCGGCCGCCGGCCCACAAGGGGGCCGCGAAGAACAAACGGGCCCACGCCTGCGCACCGGGACGCCGCACGGATCGTACCCGGAGAGGCTGGGTGAACACGAACCGGAGTGGTATGGGGGGCCACGCCCCCCATGGACAGCGCAACACCAGTGACGCCCGCTTTGTTGCCTGCCCAGGGAAGGCAGAGGGACGGAAAGAGGCAGAGCGACCCCCCGCCCTACAGTCAGTCGGCGACCCGGTGGTGCTACTGCCCGCCTCTTACCCCAGTGCACGTCAGTCGGCGATCCAACGCACCCCACCCAGCCCCCTCCCCAGTCCCAACCCCGGGCGCGTGGACTGCGCGTGGACGGCGCACAGCCCCACCCTCAGGGCAGGATTCATAGCCGACGTAAGAGACTCCCGCGGACGAGGGCACCCCCCCGGGGACGCCCAGCCGCCGCCCCCGCAACCCCAAGCCAAGTAGGGGGGAACCGGGACCGGACCGCCCCCCCCCAAGCACGCCAGACGGAGCACGGGACCGGGGCAGGACACGCGGAGGGGCACGGACCACATGGAACGGCCCTACCAGCGCCCAGTGCCGGGACCACGCGAGATGCGCGCGCCACACCACCCAGCGGGGAGCGGACACCGCGAGAGCGCGAGCGCACACACACGAAAAGGACACGCGGGGACCACCAGAAGGGCAACCGGACCGAGCGCGCGGAACGCACAGACCACCTGGAATGGCGTACCAGCGAGCGAGGGTAAGGGACACCCGGACGGGACGGCCCGCCACACGCAACGCGGGATACGCGGGGCGGGAAGGGGGGAGAAGGGGAAACACAACACCAGGTACCGGCCCGAACCCCCCCGAACCGGCCGCGAGCGCCGCGCACACACAGACGGGACACTGCACCCGCCAAGGCAGTAGTGGCGCACAGCGCCACGCCCCAACCCCTAGGCTAGGCAGCCACCGCGCCAGCCCAAGGGGGTCCCACTGGCGACAAGCCAGTAGCACGGGCCCGGCGGCGCCGGTGCCCCGGGCGACCACGCATTAGGGGGGCGACGCAGTGGGTAAGCGCCCGCGGCCACGGCTGCGAATTGATGCACTGACCGGGGAGTGGCGAAACGGGGACGCCGGGGAAGGACGGGGCTCCGAGCTCTGTGAACCCGGGGGACTCCGCCACCAGGCAGGAGGTGCATCTTGGAGGGCCCCCCACTAGGACCCGGTGGGGAGGATATCACCTGGCCCGACCAGGTGGCCCCCCGGGGCCGAAAGGCGTCTAGTACCCGCAAAATCAAACCTCAAACCTCAAACCCATCGTGCAACGCTGGTCCGGGAGGATGATGAATGCCTCACATGGCTGTCCACGGACTACGCATGCGGATCATCCCAATGGAATGCTGAGGAAGAGGATCGGATCGTCCGAGCGGTGCAAGCTGTGGGTGCCAAGTCCAGAGGAGACCGCGGAGTTCAGCTCACGGAGTATGGAATGGCGCCGCAGGTGTACGACAGGATGATCCAGACGCTGGGAGCCGAAGCGCCCGAGACGGACGTCTTCGCTTCCCGGGATGCCCCACTTCTGCGGAAGTGTAGGAGGCATTGGCATCGAGGAGACTCAGCCTGGCACAGGCATTGGGGTTTGAAGGAGTGGGGACCCAGGTATTGGCATGGCTCCCTGGACAATACCAGACGTACGGTGGAGAAGATCATCGCGGATAGGGCGAAGGGGATCCTGGTCATAACCGGCATAGGATCCAACCCATGTCCGCTGGAGGGTCTCAAGTCGACGCTGGACTCCATCACCCTGAACGAGATGTCATTCGGGCCAGAGGAGGAGTTGTTCATCGACGCCAAGGGTGTATCAATGCCCTCCCCGGGTCAAGCGTGGGGTACCAAGGCTTTCCTGGTGGATGGGGCGCAAGCCCAGCCCACGGGTGATGAAGCATTCATCCGTAGGGTGGAGGCGGTGCCCATGAAGGTCATATTTGAGCCCAAGGAGGGGACGGATCAGCCAATTGATGGCATTGACGTCCTGTCCCACGCCGAGATCGACGACGTCGTCAACTACATGCGGATGGGGATGAACGACAGTGTGGCAGCCCAGAAAAGGCGGGCCATGGTCACATCTCCGCATTGGTGGGATGACAAGATGCTGGTCACCGGCAAGTACGAGAAGGATGAGTTCGTGGCGAGGGTCATGGATCACATCGCGGACCAGTACAATGGTCCGGTTGGGTCGGACCCACCAACGTGGGGTTTTCCAAGAGTGGGAACCGGTAGCGACGAGCACCAGCCCGAGGCCGCAAATTTTCGAAGATTATCGGTGGGAAGCATGCCCCACGACGATGAAGACGGCATATCGGACGAGGAGAAGTGGGACTCGGACCCAGAAGAGGCCTATACCGCAGTGCGGTCGGTTGTGTCGATACCGAAGCAAGCGGCTGAAGAGGCTCAGGAGAACCCGAAGGTCGCCGAGCTGAAGGAGAGACTGATCAAAGCCTATCCGCGGCTATTCAGTGGCGTCGCCAACAAGAACCCTCCAGATCGTGGGAGGTTTTGCACAGCGAAGATCAAGCTGAAGCCGAACCCGAAGATCTATCGTCATCGGGAGTACCAACTTCAGGGCGATCGGGCCGAGGCCATGAAGAAGCTGTTGGCCGAGTTCATTGAGCGGGGATGGATCGAACCCTCCGACAGTGAGTGGGCCAGCCCAGCCTTCATCGTGCCCAAGAAGGAGAAGGGCGAGTGGAGGTTGGTGGTTGATTACAGAGGTTTGAACGAGCAGACCGAGCACGACTCGTACTCGCTTCCCCTGATCGACTCCATCCTCCAAAAGCAACAGAAAAAGCGGATTTTCACGGTGTTGGACCTGAAACACGGTTACCACCAGATGCCGCTACACCCGGACTCCAGGCCCTGCACAGCGATGTCGACGCCGCTGGGGCCCATGCAGTGGAAAGTGGTGCCTATGGGTGCCAAGAATGGCAACGCCGCTTTCCAGCGCATGATGGAGGACCTACTCGGCCCTGTCCGGGACTGTGCCGATCCCTTCGTGGATGACATCATCATCGGGTCCGGCACGGAGAACATGACTGAGGACGAGCTCATCGACGCGCATGAGAAGGATCTGCGCCGAGTGCTCAGCGAGTTGGACAAGCACAACATGGTGTGCAAGCCCACCAAAGCCTCACTCTTCGTGAAGGAAGTGGAGTTCGCGGGTCACGTGGTTGGTCACGGGCAACGCCGTCCCATGCCGGGGAAGCTGGCGTCCCAGAACCACTGGGAGAAGCCCCAGACCATCAGCGAACTCCGGTCCTTCATGGGGTTCTGCAATTACTATTCGGGCTACGTCCGGATGTATGCAGAACTCTCGGGGCCGCTGCACAAGATGCTGCAGGTGGGGAAGTTCGATGGCCGGAAGGGGAGCAAGAAGAAGCTTGCCTGGACCCCTGAGGCTGAAGATGCGTTCAACAGCCTGAAGGAGCGACTCCTGGGGCAGTTGGGGCTGTTCCTGGTGGACCCGGACAAGGGATTCGTGCTACGGACAGACGCCTCGGACTATGCCGTGGGGGCAGTCCTCGAGCAAGTCCGGGACGACGGGACTCATGTTCCCGTGGCGTTTTGGAGCAGGATCCTGGCCGAGGGCCAACGCCGAACATGGACCGCGAGGGAGAAGGAGACATACGCCATTGTATGTGCGCTCAGGAAGTGGTCTGGCCACATCGGACTGCAGCCGGTGGTGGTTTGCACGGACCACCAGTCCCTACAGAGCTGGCACAAGGAGCATGTCGACACCCCCTCAGGACCAGCGGCTAGGAGGGCCCGATGGCACGAGACGTTCGCCAAGTTCGACCTCAGCGTTGTGTACGTCCCGGGAAAGGACAACACTGTGGCAGATTGCCTCAGTCGCTGGGCCTACCCCGCAGGCAAGGCTTGGATGGACATATCCAGCCATGGAGACGCCGAGGAGACCGAGGAGGCCAAGCGCATCATCCAGATGGAGAAGACCATGGAGCAAGAGGGGGTCAAGTGCTTTGTGGTGATGGCAAACCGTACAGACCTGGCCAAGTTCCGGGGTGCCCGCGTCCAAGCTATTTGAGAGGAAACCCTCGAGCAATGGATGGTGGCCCCTGTAGAGCTAGTCAGGTCGGTGCTCACAGAGGACTGGTCGGATGACTATGCGGCATCGGAGCACTGGAGCAAGTACTGGAATGCCGTGAGCGCCCCGTCGGACAACGAGTGGCCCGAGGGCTTGACCGAGGATGGGGACAAGTTGTTCCTCAAGGACAAGCTGCTGGTGCCCGAGAACCGAGTGGAGGAGCTCATTGACCATTGGCACAACGCCCAGCTCATGCACCCTGGCCGAGACAAGATGCAGCAGGACCTGGAGTGGCGCTTCAAGTTCCCAACGGGGTACTACGCCATCCTGGATAGGTACTGCAGCGACTGTGCCGTGTGTCTGGCCACGAAGAGCCCCAACCACTCCACAGCAGGTAACCCGGTGTATACGGCTATACCGGAGGCCCCTATGCGGTCCGTGGCCATGGATGTGTTCGCCATGCCTGAAGTCACCGTGGACGGAGAGACCTACGACTGTGTCATCCTGGCGGTGGACAGGCACAGCGGGTATATCGTGGCAGTCCCGGGCAAGAAGTCCAAGAAGAAGGACAAGAAGGACAAGCATGGAGTGGGGCTGCAGGCCAAGACCGTCGCTAATGCCATGATCAGGCATTGGCTGACAATTTTCGATGTCCCAGCTGTCATCTGCAGCGATCGGGGCAGTCAATTCGTGGGGACGTGGTTCAAGACGATGTGCAAGCACATGGGGATTCGGCACGCCAAGACCGTGGCATACCACAGCCGGTCGAATGGCCGGGCTGAGGTGGCCGGGCGGCAGATGTTCGAGAAATTCCGCCAGCTGCACATCGACGAACCAGGCCGGAATTGGTACAATTCGCTGTGGAGGGTACTCCAAGCGTATCACGACCTTCCGGGGCCCACTGGACTGTCGCCCCATCGCATCCTGTTCCTACGGGATCGAGTGTCACGCACTCTCCCGTGGATGAACCATGGCAAAGTGGCCCGGGATGCGAATGCCATGATGGCTGAGGCGGACGACACGGCGGCCAAGGTGTGTAAGGCACTTCAGGACGAGCATGACAAGAGGGCCAAGTACTTCAAGCAAGGGAAGGTCCAGAAGTATGCTCTCCAAGACACCGTGTGGGTGGAGCGGCACCACAAGGATGTCCTGTCCAGGCATCGGCAGGCATCTTGGTATGTGCCGGGGGTAATCGTTCGGAAGGTCGGGCAGGATGTGTATGCGGTTCGTGTGGGGGATAACAAGATCCTGGACCGCGACCATACCCAGCTTCGTCCCCGAGCACCCGACCCCAGCGGACGTCCCGTCACCTTCCAGTTCATGGCCGGCGATGTGGACTCAGACGACGAGGGTGAGGACGACGACTTCACCGCTGAGAAGATCCTGGCGGACAAGCCGGACCCGGGGACGCCTGGGGGTAGGCTTTATAAAGTCCGTTGGAAGGGATTCGCCGCATCCAGGTATTCGTGGGAGCCTCCGAGCAGTTTTGTGCCGAGGTACACCACGGTCTGGATGGACTACCTAAAGAAAAAGAATATTTCTTTGGATGTCAAGGACGTGTTGGTCCATTTGGTTGCTGCTGTAGCACCGTAATGGATCCCCCTTGGCATTTTGTTTGTTTCTGTGATTGAGGAGACGGGTGAGGGCGTTCATCCGGGGATTTTTCGGCCTTGATTGGCCATATACCCCCTTCACTCGATCTCCACGGATATATTTCATCGTGGTATACGTATTTAGATCGATTGACGACGTTTTTCTATCTTTGATCCCCTTGGTCCATGTTGTAGATCAAGAGGAGACCGGATATGGCGTAGGGCACCGATTATCAGTGTCCTCACCCCTCCCTTGGGGCATGGGGGACGCCTACGACGTGTGTGGGGCCTCCATGTGTCCTTGGGACATGGGGGGGGGGTTGGAGCCCATTGGGGTCCTCCCGTCCTCTCTTCAATGACTTCCGAGCGGTAACAACGCTCTGAGAAGGGGGGTGAAGCCGGTTCGGACCCCCGTGGCCATCTTTGGGTCACTTGGGGTGTGTATCTATGTGCCGGCAAGCCGCCATTGGCTGATATCATACTCTCCCATCCACCTGAACTAACCCGATGTGATAGTGTGATAGGTTTGGCCATTCCGGCTACGAGCGGCCATATTCAGTACCGAGGCGCCGCCAGCTGAGATTTATATATCAGAATATCAGGAATCAACAGGGTTTTATTATCATGATGTTTCCGTAATTTTTCAGCCTTTCGTTCTGATGGTCAATGTATCGGCGACCGTCAGTTGGCTCGCGATTTTGCGTTCACCGATTGGTTAACTGTTATTTCCAGATATTTTGGCGGATATTTACTTGAAGGGTCAGATTTCATCAGCAAAGGGTTCGTTGCTTCCGCAATTTTCTAAATAAGCACTCGAAATTTTAATCTGAATTTTTCGCGATGTGGAAATCGGATTTTGGACTTCGACATCGCCGCACTTGATTTGGATTTCTTCGAGTGGTCATATTCTTTTCCCTATGCCGGAATCAGGTTTCCCTTATACTTGCCACCCATTTGACCTGGAGATATTAGGGAAACAAAAGTGAATCGTGGGACCACTTTGAAGGGCCATATCTACGCGCGATTGTGAGGAAAGAGAATAAGGAAAGTTGCGTTGCAAGCGCATTGGTCTCAAGTTAATTTAGAAAGCATCAAACGCCTTTGGTGTGTACACATGTCCGGTGTAGTAAGGGATAAGGGTCAAGTGGGTATAAAGTGATATATAACTCTTGGACCGTGCAACCGAATATTTTATTGCGACTTTCGAGTGTACCGCATGAGTGTTGGGGTCGCATAGATACTTTCCTTGGGTTCCTACGCATTTTTAACGTGAAGTTATGTCCATGGAGGGACATGGCATATCATGGTGGGAGCCACTTTTGAGGGTATGTTTTACATGCATGGTATATGTCTTGATATGCTCACACCCATGTTATATATCTTCGTGTGGCCGAAGAGATGGGGAGCCATACGTGACAAGGGTTTTGCCCATGTCCCAATTGTGGAATTCAAAGCGCTAGACTAAGTCTACCGCGTATGTATTGCTCATGGTATGTTTGGCAAAGAGATCCATGAGTGCACTCCCATTTTCATGGGGCATGTAGATACGGGTGGCGAAGGTATCTCCATGCACCCGATTGGGGATCCAAGTGGGGGAATTGCTCGCAAATGGTTCCAATCATTTGTGTATTGAACCATGAGCGGATATCATGGGTGAGCATAGAGATACATTATCATGACAACTTTGTATATGGTCATATTTTCATGTTTTTGACCTCAATTTTTGCTCATTTTTGCGTTTTGTGTACTTACCTGGTCGGCAAACAGCAAGAAGCCTATGGAGAGTCGAACCATAGTATGTTGTTCATATGTTGGCATATGCCTTGGAGTTGAACACCACCATATGCCGGATCGCGTACTTCATTTGGCTTGGCGCACAAAGGATCACAAGAATTGGTCTCAAGATCATGGGCTGACTTGGGCAGTGCGTGGCGCCCATATCCGAAGGGGTTTCGAGGGTATAATGGGGATGTACATGGGCATTGGCCTTTGGTCTCTATCCTCCATGAATACTAGACTTCGATTCCATGCATGCTTTGAGCCTTCGGATAAATGGTAACCTCAATTTTGAGCATATATTTCATATATGGCCAATATGGTGTGAATTGGCAGTTTTTTGGCATGTTATGAGTTCAAACTCATGGGGCATATCTCCAAGTACATTCGACCCCAAGTCCAACCAAGGTTATGTCAGGGTAGGGCAGGGTCCTGAGTGCCACTCTAGGCCATGACGCGCCACCTCCCCTATTGGGCTAGGATTTACAGACTTGGGAGTGAACACATTTTTGGGGTTTGTGTAGTGACTTTTGACACATGGCATTTAGCCATCTCATTTGACCTGGTTCAGGGTAATATGTTGGTGAGTCAGGGGAAGGTCTTGAGTCCAGGGAATGAGGGGTTTATGGCTGTGAATGTGTATGTTTACCTCTTTCCCCAACTTTGCTTTAATTGTGTTCATATGCTAATTTCAGGGCTTTCTTCTTTGGTGCAATTCTTGTACATGCCCGCCACCGTGAGACGACCGGTGTGCTGAACGGAAGCCCGCAGCCTGATTTGGATTGTGAATTGGGCTATTGCTGTATTTGTGGGATCTGGTTGCTGTTCAGGGTTGAAGGAGGATTACATTTTCTATATTTTTGGATTTCGGACCTTGGACCTTGAGGATTTTGAGAAATGCAATCGTTGATCCGGAGTGAATCAGCAGGGGTAACAGGCGGAAGGGGCACAGCGGGGGCCGGTCCTGGTAGGGACCTTCTTTAGACGATGCGCAGCCTGGCGCACGTGTGGAGGAAGAGCAGGAGGCGATGACGTCCGGCGGCACGGAGAGGTGGCGCAGGATGAGGTGGAGGGCGCCGTGTGGGGCGGTGTCGAAGGCCTTGCGGGCGTCAAAGGAGGAGACGTAGTTGGGCCTTCCCCGCTGGAGCTGCCGCTGCGCCATGAACAGCGGGGGGCCTGTTTTCGAGCCAGGGAGGGCCCCCTGCTGCCAGTCGCTGACCACTCCGTGCCGTGTGAGCACTTCCGTGATGCGCTGGGTGAGGGGGCCCGTGAGCAGCTTCATGTCCAGCTGGCCCAGGGCTATGGGCCTGTAGTCGTCCAGTCTGGCAGAACCCGGTACCTTGGGGCTGAGCCAGATGTGCGCGTCCCTCCAGTGCATCGGCGGCGGGGCGCCGCGGAGGATGGCCTGGTAGGAATGGACCAGGAGCCACTGTACGGGTGCGGGGAGGGCCTTGATGAAACGGGCCTCCACGTGGTTAGGACCTGGGGCCTTGCCATCGGCCTTGTCCAGGGCGGACTTCAGGTCCTGCATGGAGTACTGCTGGACCTGTGTCCAGGCCCCCTCAGGGACCCGGGGGACGTGGCGGCCGAGGCCTGCCTGGAAGCCCGGGAGGTCCACCGGGCGTTTGTCATACAGTTCTCGCCAGAAGGCGCGAACTGCGAACATCACGTCGTGGGCCTCTGTGAGGAGCGTTTGGGTGTTGGGAACCCGCACGTTCCAGAGGCCTGACGGGCCTGGGGCCTCTACCTCTATGGCTCCCCGCACGGCTTTCCATCGCTGGGCAATGTCGGGGGCGTGGCGGCGCCAGAAGTCCTTGATGGCGCGCTTGCGGTCTGCCGCCAGGAGGGCGCGGAGCTGGCGAATCTCCTCCTCGAGGGCGGCTGCTTGCCTCTCCAGCTCCTCCTGTAGCTGGCCCTGCGTGGTCCGGCGGAACCCGGGCGACACACCCTGCAGCTCCTCCGTGAGCCGGAGCGCCGCCTCGGACCGGATGCCATGCCTGGCCGCGTCCGCCTGGTACGCTGCCGGCGCGCGCGCTGCCAGGGTGTCATAGCGGAGGACCGCTGCCTGGAGCTGCTTTCCGTTCTCCGGGAGGTCCCCCTCCGCCGGGTCCGTCCCCGCCGGAGACGGCTGCCGGCGTCTCACCACGCGCGCCAGGGCGTCATGCGTCGCGTGGAGGTGTTCGAACACCTTGTCCACCGCGGCCGCGGGCATGGACCCGTAGTCGTGCTGCTCTGCGGGACCCAGCCAGGGCGCCAGGGAGGGTTCATCCTGCGCGGCGGTGAACGCCGCCCACAGGCAGTGTTGGACGGGCGCGGCCTCGGCGTCGTACGGGAGGAGGCTGCCCTCCGTGTGGCTGTAGGGGTGGGCATCGCCGCGCGCCCCGCTGCGCTGAGGAGACCCGGCAGGGCCAGGCGGACCGGGAGGTGGTCCGAGCCGACCACCTGGGGCTGTGCCATGCCGCGAGCCCAGACGCTTTCCCGCAGGGACCACGGCAGGAGGGGCTCGTTGACCAGGAAGGTGTCCACCCTGTGCCGGGACGGGTGGAGCGTGGGGGTCATGTCCTCCTCGCCGCCTGCCGCGGCCCTTCGGAAACCGCAGGCCTCCCAGCCCGCTCAGAAATGCTCCGTGGCCGGGTTGGCGGGGACATCCATGTAGATGTTGGTGTCGCCGGCGATGACCACCGGGTGCCTCCCGCCGAGGCTGCGTGCCGTGGCATACATTTGTATGTCGGCCCAGAACGCCGCCCGTCCCGCCCACGGGGAGCAGCCTGCTTGCGGCCCGTGGACGTTGATGAGGGTGAGGCCTCCCCCATCCGTGCGGATCTCCAGGGCCGCGGCCTTCCCGGGGACAATTTCCGTGATGCTGAGCACCTCGCGCTCTGCCACGTACTTGCTGCTGACCGCGGTGAGGAGGCCCCCCCCTCTCGAGGTGGAGGTGGCTCCCGTCTCCGCCAGCCGGCTGCTAAAGAAGGCGGTGTACCCCTTGTCCCGGAGCGCCGCGGCCACGTGCATCTCCTGCGCCCTGGTGGCGATCCCCGTTTCCTGGAGCATGATGGCAAAGCCCCCCTCCTGGGGCAGCATGCCGGTGATGAGGTGCTCCTTGTCGGTGCAGGCCGCCGGCCCCTGGGGCCGCCGGAGTGTGTCCCGGAGGGACCGGTCTGGCGGCACGAGGCCGTTGCGCAGGTTCCACGAGAGGAGCCACAGGGCGTCGCCCGTCATGTCCTCCTGGAGTCAGCTATCCCGCATCGGCATCGCCACTGGGTTCGCCCGCGCAGCCAGGGCATCTGGGTGCGCCGCATCCGCTGAGCCCGTTCCCAGCGGGGCCCACAGGGGGGCCCGGGGGACCGGGGGAGCCAGGGGGGCCAGGGGGGCCAGCCCCGCGGGGATGGACATGGACCCTGGTGGGGCCGCACCGCCGGCCCCCGGGGCCGCTCCGGGTGCCTCCTCATCTCCTTCTGCGTGGTCGGCTGCCTGGGGCGGGGGGCGCCGGGTGTACGGCGTGTGCCATGGGGACCTCCGTGCTCTCCCCTGCAGGATGTTGGTGGCCGCCTCCTTGTCGTCCGCCGGGGCCGCAGCGTGCACCGCGTGCCACGCCAGGTGTTCCAGCATTGCCCCGCTGGTGTAGTACTTGTCCGCACACAGGGGGCATTTCGTCGGCTCCGTGGCCCCTCGCGCCGGGGGGAGCGGCACCGACTTCCGAATGGCGCCCTCCGCCGCTGGTTCGAAGGGCAGGTTGGCCAGCGGCACCGTGTGTGGTGCCAGTGTGCGGCCCGCGGCCGCCGCATCGAGGGCTCGCGTCGCGGGCGCGGGCCCGAGACCTCGGATGGCATCGCGCTGCGCGTCTGCTTGCAGCCACGTTTGCCAGTGCGTGGAGCCGATTTGGCGGTCGGGCTTGCCCCTCCATCGCAGGTCGTGGAAGGCCTGTAGCCAGTGGTACACCGCGGTCGGGACCGCCAGCTGGAGCTGCAGGTCGGCGGGATGCGCCGCTGCCGGCCACACTCCCGTCCTCGCCGCCCGGGCGTTGTCCTTCAGCCTGACCTGGAGCAGGAGGGCGTGCTGTTCGCCCTCCCGCAGCGCCTTGATGATCATGCGGGTGCAGTCTGCCACGCGGATCACGGCTTCGGGCCCCGGCAGGCGTTCGGGGTCGCAGACGACGATGTGTGCGTCCGCCGGGCTGAACATGCAGACCACCCACTGCGGGTTCTGCTGTCTCCGTTGGGCCACCGCCAGGGTAGCCGCTGGGCGGGCGTGCGTGATTGGCCCCGCGTGGAGGTCCGGGACGTCCGTGGCCCTGATGGCGTCTCCCTGCCACGCGGCCCGTAGATGCTCCCCCTGGTCGGGGCTTCACACCAGTGTGGGGGGGTTGACCCACCCCGGTTCCTGCCTCTTGTTGGGGGCGCTGACAGTGTGTAGCAGGACCGCCAGCGGCCAGGGGTCCGCCGACATATAGTAGGCCTGGGTGGGCCCCTGTCGCCAGTCGATGTGGGGCAGGGGCGGGAAAGCCCCTTGCCTGGCGGTGCTGTGCCAGACCGTCCATCGGCCTCCGGCCAGGACGTGCGACCGGTACCCTCCGGCGTGGCCGTGTATGATGGCCTGGTAGCCTGCCGTCTGCAGTACCAGTGCCCCCCCTGCTTAGGCCCGGGCGGGGGTGTGCCATCGCCCGCACCCCAGACGCGGGTGCGCCCGCGGAGTGTGGCATGCCACGGGTCTGGTGCATCGCGCTGAGGCCCTTGTATGCATCCCGCAATCTGCGCCGGGCCGTGGTGGTGGACGAAGCTCTCCCCGCCGTCTGCTAGCAACGCCGCCGCGACGACGTATAGTTGCTCCGCCGTGAGGGGTGCCGTCGGCGCGTGCGTCGCGGCCGGCCGACGGGGCCGCGTGTCGCGGCAGGGGACGTGGGGCAGCAGTTGCGCCGGCCACGCCGCCACGGGACCCACGGTGACGGCCGCGACCGCGGACGCCAGCGCCGTGCGGTCCGTGGGTCTGTACTGCCGGAGCCCCGTGGTATCTCGGGCGAGGTGCCCGCAGGCTGCCATCCAGGCCACCGCTCCGCAGTTTGTGCAGTCTGGTTCGGCACCACCCGCGCCGTGGCTTCCCCTTTGCCGTACCGTGGTGGCGGTGTCGAGCGGGGGGCCCCGCTGTAGCGCCTCCGGGTCCTGCCCCGGCGGGAGGGCGGGCGGGACTGGCTGCGGGTAGTTTTGCGCGCCGCGGCGCTCCGGGTGCGTGTGGTACGGGTTTTGCCGGCGGTGTTCCGGGGCTGCCCGTGGTTGGAAGAGGAGTTGGTGCAGGTACCAGTGGCCCTCCGCGGTGGACGGGTTGCGGAGCGTTAGCCACTGTTCCACCACGCCTCCTGGGTGCGCGGCCTCGACGCGGCGCTGCAACCCCAGGCGGCCTAGGCGGTTGGACGTGCCCGCGGGTGGGATGTGGGCTTGCGGGTAGAGCACCCGCAGCGGCTCCAGCGCCAGCTCCAGCACTTTGTCGTTGAGCTGCCTCGTGAGAGCCGACGCCCTGTGTAGGGCGTGGAGGACCCCGGCTGTGGGGGCCGTGAGCTGTTCGAGCACCGGTCCCGGCGGGTACCGCGCACCCGGGTTCGTTAGCCACTCCCTGGTGTGGCTCAGTACGGCCTTCCACACGTCCCTTGTAAAGGTGTGCTGGGGGGCCAAAGAGGGGACCATCCGTAGGAGGCGGTGGCACGCCGGCGGCGATCGCATGGGCTGTGGGGCGGCCGCCGTGATCCACCTGCACGCCGTGCCGGGTACGATCGCCCCCCATTCCACGGTCCCCATGCCCTCGGCGTGGATCAGCGCCTGGCCCTGGACCATGGGGAAATAGGGGCTCGAGCGCCCCTTTCCTTCCTTCCACCGTACCCAGGCGGCCCCCGCCTGCAGGCTGCGGAGCAGGGCCACGCCGGGGAGGAGCGGCTGCGGGAAAGCCCCCTTGACGGCCTGGGTGGCGTGGGCCAAGGTGCCCATGGGCAAGTACCACAACGGGAGGGTCCAGGGGCCCGGCAGCGGTTGCGCCACCCCTGCGTCCCATCGCCACTCGGAGTGTGGCGGGGTAGCCGGGACCGTGCCCGTCTGCAGGAAGTGGCGTGCCTGCTTGTCGGGGTGCCGTTGGAGGGTTGCCGCGAGGCTGAGCCCCTCTGCCGCTGGTGCCACCGGGAGGCCGCCCCGGGGCCTGCGCCAGGGGTAATCCTGGTCGGCCGGCCAGGTGTGGAGGTCCCGGGCGATGTCCTCCGCGGTCCCTGTGGGGGCGTCCTCTGGTGCCAGGTGCCACATGACGGCGAGCACCGCCCACGTGGAAAAGGGCCACGCCCGCGGGGGGCTGTACACCTGGATGGTCCACTGTGGGCACGCCCGCCGCACGCGGGACGCGTGGAGCACCGCTCGGACCATGTCCGCCGCCAGGACCAGCACCATTCCCGAGGGTTCCACAATGATCCCCTCTGCGGGTTTGCCGTGGCGGCCCCGGGTGTGCAAGGCCACTGCCGCCTGTCCCGCGTGGGTGACTCGGTCGACGGCCTCCTGGATGTTCACGCTGCCGCGCGCGGTCTCATCCAGGATCCAGCCCTGCGCCACCCGTAGCGTAGGGCGGCGCGTGCGGCCGCGGGTTTCACCTCGGGCAGCGCTCCGTCATCGGGGCCGGGCTGGGGGTGCTTTTTGGGGCACCAGCCTTCGCCGGTGCAGTGGCCCCGTTTCCACGCGGGGCAGATCGCGGGTACGCTGCCCGCCGGCGGCGCAGGTTCCGCGGGCGCGCCTCCCGCGGGGGGCTCCGGTACTGCCTCCAGGTCGGAGTCCGTGCCCGCGTCCCCTTGTGGGGGGTCTCCTTCGCCGTCTCTGAGTCCCAGCGCCCTGATGACCTCGTGTGCTTCGTCCAGCGTTGGAGATCCGGGGCGTGTCTTGCGTGGTGCCGCGGGTTCCGCCATTGCTGTGTCGCTGTGTCTAAGAGCAGGGGGTGGGGTGCGGATGTCCCGTGGCTGGTGCGTTGGTGCGCTGGTGCGTTGCTCGGTGTGGGGGTGGTGGATGGGCATCCCCGGGGGGGGCGCTTTCCAGCGTTGCGAGGGGCGTCTGGTGTTAGGCGCTGTCCCTCTCCCGGTCGCCCGTCCTCCGGAGCGGGCAGCCAGGACGAAGGTTTCCAGAAACCTCAATTTTCGCAACCGGAATTGGAAGCACAAGATGAGGGAGCGCAAGCAACCTACGACCCGGAAGATGCAATCGTCTTCGAGGATGCATTTGAAACGGGCCTTGGTGAAGGCAAGGGAGAGGATGAAACGAAATCAACAGAGTGCGTGCCAGACCCCACACAACTAGCACAACCGCACGCCCCGCAACTACCAGCACCGCCGGAACCAAATCTCATGGGTGAGCCATCTTTTGCGTTCCCACTCACAAGTGCAATGCGACGGGCCCACTGGCCGCATCCGAACACCGCAATTGTCCATGTACCACATGGCTCGCATCTCACGCTTCTCCTCATCTACCAGCGATGTTATCAAAGAATGGTCAACGCCTACGGACCGTGGGGGCCAATGTGGCCCCCACTTGAAGAGAAGGAAGCCTCCCTCAAAAAAGTATTTACACTCAACGGGTACAAAAACCCAGGCGTCCATGTATGGTGCGCCATATATCGCGCTTGGGACCACTATAGCCTCGGGAAACACACACCTGCAGGCAGCCACAGGCCACGAAGCCCTGGGAGTTTTGAGTTCGCGAGTGCGCCGCGAACGTGGTACCAAGAAGAGTGCGCACACCGGTACCAAGGCCACATCCAAGGTGTTACGTTGGCCCTGCATTTGAAGACTCCACGTGCAGGTCATGGAGGTCATGGAGCCCCAAGCTCAATGGCACCGTACGCGGCCTCCCCGCAGGAGACTCATAGGAGCGCCGCCGCCGCCCTCCGGGATGCCACGGACCCGCATTGGGTGGTGTCAGATTTGGCGGTTTTGCCGCGCGGCGTGCAAATCCTCCTTGAGCACCCTCGTGAAGCGGCAACTGTTGTGGACCTTGGTGATCTCGAAGCAACACTATTGTCGAAGCCAAGTTGGGGACTACGCATTCTTGCGGCATTGGCGGAACACATCAAAGACCGGAAAGTGGGAGTGAGCCAATGGGAAAAACGCAACAAGCGACCCCTTGCGAAGAGTGGATGGTGGAGGCCCTTGAGTGATGTCCAACCACTCCCCATCGATCCGGAGTCTATCAAGCCCCAAGATTCAGAGTCCATCATGCCCCGAGCCCCACACTCCAACGACCCCTCCAATCGCAAGTCCCACAAAAAGGGGAAGAAGCGTCAACGCAAGGAAGAAGATGAGGTGGTTGAGAAGAAATCGAAAAAGGCAAAGCATGCACAAGACACCGCCGAAGAGATCCCAGGTGTGTTCAATTGACTTTCAACATGGCCAATTGAACAAGTAGAATGGAATTTACTTCAATTGAACAAGGGAGCATCCACTTGGTGCACATCCACTTCGTTCGCTCGTAAGTGCGCGCTTAGGCAAGAAGGCCTTGAAGAATCTGGCGGCCTTACAACCCAAGGAGGTGCCCAAGAAGGGAGACAAGAAGGCCATGGGTTCTCCGAAGAAGCCGAAGGGGAAGGATGCTTTCAAGAAGGCAACACCAAAGCCCGCGGTAGAACCGAAGGATGAGATTGTCGAATTGACCTCAAGGAGCCAGGACAGAGTGGAGCGAAAGGTTTGTACTTCCTTTCGTGAGATTTGTCGACAAGGGCTATTCCAAGACATCATGAAGATGACTGGGAGGCCCCACCCGGATAGCTGGGAGCCAATGAGCAAAAATCATGAAGATGAAGTGGTCCTACAAGAGGCGGTTTGGTGCCAAGTTCCGCAAGGCCATCTTTGGAGCAACGGTGGAATTTCCCGCATTTAAAAACATCAAAATCACCGGTCGGACGGAAGATTATTCAAATTTGGTCAGCCGATTGAACGAATATGCCCAAGTAGAATTCCGCGCACACCCCTTCCATTGGAATGCCATAGCCGTAGTTTATGGTTATGGCCATTCACGAATGCAATTGCATTGCCATGAACATGATGAGCACCGCGTTTTGGGCGTTTGCGTGTTGACGGGGGAGGAGGGGGATTGCCATGGGGGGGCCTTTTTTGTGGAGAAGGGGGGGATCATCCACCACGAAGGAAAGGCAATCCCCACAATGGGTACGTGTGAGGATGGATCCCTCGTTGAGCGGTACTTGTGTGACGCCCAACAACATGGCGTTGTCTTTGATTCACATGCATTGCAGGGCCCATGGCAATGGCGTGGTCGGAGGGTGGCACTCGTGTTTTACACGCGTGCATTGCCGGAACACATGCGGGAAGCGGATGTTGCGCAATTGCGGAGCCTTGCATTCCCGTTGGTTTGCACAATGTGAGTCATTGCTTTCACTTGCTAGTGTGGTATTGCATGCATGTGAATGGATATTTCCTTTGCTTTTGTCATTTGGTGTGGCCTTTTCTCTCTAGAGCCTCAAAGTGAGTTTGAAAGGAGCCGTGGCAAGCAACGTTGAGGAGGAAGCGGAAAAGGAGGAAGAGGAACAGGAAGAGGAACCAACCAATGATGTGGATGATCCAAACAAGGACGAGGAACCAACCAATGATGCGCATGAGGGAGAGGAATGTAAGGAAGTTCAGAGAGCGGTTGAGGAAGATGGGGTCCCTCCAACAAGGGCCTCTCTACGTGTTAAAGACCTAGATAAATTTTGGGTTCCCATGCAATCGGAAATGGAAAAGGACTCGGAGTGTGATAAGGAGTGGGTTGTTTGTTGTGGGTATGATGCCATGCTTTTGCGTGGCTCCGAGTCAGATGATGCTCCGAGGAGTGAATGGACAAAGGCCACCCGTCCGGGTTGGCGAATGCTCATCATGCGCCCGCTACTACCCGCAGAGGATGACATTAGCCTCGTGGCCGTAAAAAAAAATGATTGTGAAAAGACATATGAGGAGGCCGAGGCCCGGAGGGTGCAATACAAGGCCGATGCCAAGGTGTAGGACAAGTGTATTCATCAATACATGGTCTTCACACTTTTTTATGATAGTGTTCATTCCATCGTATTGTGCGTGTTGATCCTCTTGTTGTTCAATAGAATTTTCAACTCCATCAATTGTGAGAAAAATGCATAAAAAAGGGTATGCAAGGGTCGCAAGGGTGTAAAAATCAATGGTAGGTGTTTGACATACATTTTGTGAAATGGTTGTCATGGTTTTGGAAATATGAAACCACATGAGGTGCCACTAAATGGGAGATAGACATGATGGAAAGTAGTTGTTCAATTTAAATCTATGGTATTCAACTGAGCAGACTTGATTGAGTTGAGTAGAACGGGTTTGACCTTAAACCGATAATCTAGGCAGCCACATTAGGGGGTAGCAGAACCCCCACAAAGTTTACCAAGTTGTAATGCAACTTTGATGCAAGTTAGAGATTCTCAACAGGAATGCAACTTTGGGTGAAATGCAATTTTGGTTGCAATTTTGAAATTGCATGCTGTGGTGCACGGCAAACCTTTTCTTTGGAATTTGAAGGTCCAAAACCAGTTCCACCGCACGTTGAGGAGAAATTTGGAGGGGGCGCCACCTACGCGGGGCATGGAGCAGTGTAGCAGCGGGGATGCCTCGGTTCACCACATTTTTAAGTACGTTTTTGGGCCGGGGACTACTTCCGAAAAAATCCACAAGTTCCTTGGTAAGAGCCTGGTCTTTCAATCTGGAATGGTAGATTTTGAGACATTTTGGGCCCCGGCTAGGCATTACCATCCTGGAAAGCACAAAAATGCAACAAGTGGGTGCCATTTGAAAACAACTCTGTTCCACCTCATACAATTTCGAATGGTTAGCTAAATTAAGGATGCTTTTAACTAAGTTGAGCTCAACATTGGTTTTTGCACTTTATGTCAAAACGGGCCCCTAGGGCATGGTTCCCGCTGGCTTTGCCGCTGTGAGGAACAGGAAGTGGCTCCGCGCTTGAAGAGGGGAGGCGACTTACATCCCGCCAGACCTGACTGATGGCACCCAACTAAGCGGCCCCGGGCAACACCGGGAGGGCTGATCACCGCCAGCGTGACGTACTTGTCTCGCCAGGCCGGTGTGCCCCCGTGCTTGCGCATGTCCCCTCCTTTGGGCGGAACCCTAGGGGTTCACCGGACTTCCTGGCGTATCCCGTTCCCAAGGCATGCATGCATGTTCTTGGTACTGGGGTTCTGAGGTGCTTGGGTGTCGCACGCCCCGCCTCCAGTCCCAAAGCAGCGCAGGCCTTAGGATGCAGCCTTACCCCCGGTGTCCGGATCTTGTTTGGCCGGGTCACCTGCATGGCACGGGCTGCCTCAGTGCCCGGGCTATGGACACTGGGTTTCCTATTGTTGTGTGGTGTTTGTGTTTGGGTCTGGGTTCCGCGGTGACTCCGCCATTTCTTGCTGCGTTTCGTGGTGCGTGCGTGTGGGGTTGGGTTCAGCGGTAACCTCGCCACTCCTTGCTGGGGTCTAGGGTGTGTGTGTCTGGACACGGGTTTTGGTCGCGCTCCGCCTTCCCTGGCTGGGTTTCGTCGTGTGTGTGTGTGGGTTCGGGTTTTGCCTGCACTCCGCTTTTTTCTGGTTTGGGTGTTGGGGCGTGTGGCCTTTTGCGTGCGCCGCGTCGGTTTTCCGCCACCTTCTGGTGGGGCTGCCTGTGGCGTGGGGCTGTGCGCGGGTTGCTGTGGGTGGTGTTTGTCCCCCCCGCTCCCTTTTTGTTTTTTTTTTCTGGGCTGCGGGGGAGGGTGTGTTGTTTTTGGCCTTGTCGTGTCGTGGCTTTGTGGTGTCCGCCGCTGCCTGTTGCGGTCTTAGGTCTCTTGGTCTCCGTCCCCCCTTCCCCTTTCGTTTTGGCTGCGCCCTTGTTTGTTTTTTTCTTTTTCTGCCCGCCACTTCTCCAGCGCGGTGTTTGCAGGCGTGTCCGGGGTGTCCTTTCCTCCGGTGGGCCGCTGCTCTCGGCTGGGTGTCACCGGGTTTGGCATGGCGGTCCTCTGGTGTTCTTTCCGGGGGCCCCGTGGGTGTCGCCTTTGGTGTTGCCTGGCTGGAGGGTTTGCCCGCCTCTTGTGGAATGGGTGCGCGGCTTCGTGGCTGTGTGTCTGTCTCTTGCCCCCCCCTTTTTTTCGTCTGTGCTGTTTGTTTGTTTCCCTTCTTTTTTTCTTTTTCTGGGGGGGGGTCTGCCTGTTCCTGCCTCTGCCTTCCCTGGGCTGGTGCACGCACTGGTCGGCATTCGCTGTGGCTAACCGGGTTGCTGTTGGTGCTTGCGGTTGGCTGGGCCGTGCCCCGGCCCCATGGGTCGGGTGGGTTAAGTACACGCTTGGCCTGGTGGCCTTTTCTGTCGGGTTAGGTTCTGGCTCTGCCGGCTGGGCGGTTGCGCCAGGCGCGTTCGTGAGGTCCTGGGTTAAGGGGGTGGGGTTTTCAGTGTCCCTCCGCCTTTGTGGTGCCGGCTTTAGCTTTCTGGTGGCGGCTTGTGTGAACGGGCCGTCGCCGTCGTTGCCGGGCGTGCGGTGGCCCCTTGCCGGTGTGCGGCGGGTTGGTGTGGCGTTGTCCCACGGTTGTGAGCGCGTTTCCTCCCCTTCCGGGGCGTGCGGCGGCTTGCTCAGGTTAAACCCGCGGTTGGTGTCCCTTGCTCTGGTGCTGTGGTGTGCTTTGGTGCGCCGAGCTGTGTTGTGCCCTGCTTTGCCGTGCTGCGCCGTGCTGGTCTGTGCTGTGTTGCGGTGTGCTCTGGTGTGTCGTGCCATGCCGCGCCGTGTCGTGCCGTGGTGTGTCGCGCCGTGGCGTGGCTGGCCGCGCCGTGCTGTGCCGCGCCGCGCCGTGTCGTGTTTTGGTGTGTCGTGTCGTGTGGTGCCTTGTCGTGGTGCGTTTCACGGCGGTGCGCTGCGGTGCAGTGTGCCGTGTTGCCTCGTGTTCTGCCGTGTACCGCTGTGTCATGGTGTGTGGTAGGCCCTTTTTATTGCTGTTCCGTTGTGAGGTGGGGGCGGCGCTGGTTAGACTGGCCCGTTTTGTGGTGCAGGACGCGGGCCGATGTTGTGTGGCTGGCTGGTGGCTGGGGGGCGTGGTTAGGTGTGGTGTGGCTCGTTGGATCCGTGCTGCGGCTGTGCCGCTCGGGTTGATGGATCAGGCGGGTGTCCGCGGGGTTGCCCTCCCTGGGGGCATGTGCCTTGGTCCTGTGTCCTCTGTGGGTCCTTGCCCCTTAGTCCTGTGTGTTGCGGCCGTGTCCTCATCCTCTGCTGGTGCCTGTGTTGTTGCCTGTCTGGTGGCCCTTGCTGCGGCTGGGGTCGTCGCCTGGCGCTGAGGGCGTGGTGGCGGGTTGCGCGGCGGTGTTCTCGGCGGCTTGCTCGGTGGGTGTAGCCCCTTCTCCCCGTGTGGGTATGCCCTCCTTCCCCTGTGCGCGGTCCAGTGGTCGGTGGGCGTGAGACGGTGCAGTTCGTGTGGCGTCTGGTCCGTGGTTCGGCGGCGTGTCTTGGTGGGCTTGCGCCTTCGGGGGTCGCGCGGTGTCGGCTGGGGGTGGGGCGATGCTGGTCCTTCCGTTGTGGCCTGCCCTTCCTGTGTGTGCGGGCTGGTGCCCGTCGTTGCGCCCTCTCCCTCTGTGCCACGGCCCCTGGTCCTTCCCCTTCCTGGCCCGTTGATGGTTTCTTGCCCCCGTGTTATGTCGCCCCCCGTGCCCTGTCCCTGTGGGCGCCTACCTGCTACCTTGGGCCTCTCCTCGCCCCCTTGCCGGGGTGTCCTTTCCCTTCCCTTGCCCTTCCCTTGCCCTTGACCTTTCCCTTCCCGGTGTGGTGGTGGTGGGGTGGAGGGGGGGGCCTGTGGGGCGCTGATGGCCCATGCCTGCGGTTGGGTGGTCTGAAGCCACCAGCGGAGGGTTTGGGGGGTGTGGGGGGGGCGGAGGCCCTGGACCGCGTCCCGGAGGAGCGCTTCCCATGCCGCCTGCGGCATGGCGGCCTCCGGGGCGGCCTCGTTGGGGTTGGCGGGGGTGCGGGTGCGGATCTTCTCGAAGATGTGCACCATGTGCACCCGTTCTTGCCTTCCCGCTCCCCCGGCCCACTTCACCCAGCGGTGGAGCTCCCGCAAGGCGGGGGCAGACCACCAGGCGAGGTGGGCGGAGGCCTGGGGGGTTGAGGGCTCCGAGCTCGAGGTCCTGGAGCGACAGTGGCGGGGGATCGGGTTGGAGGATGCGTACTGGCGGCGCGCGGAACGGGAAGCTCGGTGCTGTTCGTGGGGGGAGGAGGACGTGGACATTGGACGGCGGTGGCGGGCGTGGCGGCGCCCGGGGGAGCGGGAGCGGCGGTGGCGGGCGCTGGGGGTGGAGGATGCGTATGGGCGGGGCGGGCAACGGGAAGCGCGGTGCTGTTCGTGGGGGGAGGGGGATGCGGACATGGTACCACGGTGGCGTGCGTGGCGGCGCCCGGGGGAGCGGGAGCAGCGGGAGCGGGGCCCTGGGGCGTTGTGGCGGCGCCTCGGGGAGCAGGAGCGGCGTGAGTGAGCGGTTGAGGGGCGGTGGCGGTGTGGGGAGCGTGAGAGCCGGGGGCGGGTGCGCCGCGTGGGGGGGGAGCGGGAGGGCCGCGGTTTGCGGGACCGGGTCTCGTCGCAGGGCGAGTGGGGCCAGTTAGGAGGCGTCAGCGGGGCTTGGTGGTCCTCGCCTGCTGCTATCTGGTACTTGGGGGGGGGGGGAAGTTCCCCACCCTCCGTGGATCTGCCGCGTAGGGGTCCGGCGGCGGTGGCGGCTGGTGGTACGGGTCGAGTGGCTGTCCCGGATGGGGGCCGGCCTGGGGGGCCCCTTCGGCGTGGACGTGGTGGCCGGGCGGATACGGTTCTTGGTATGGGGGGGGCGGCCCCTGGCGGTAGGCGGCGTAGTGCGGTGGAGCGCCCGATGGGTGGTGTTGCCATCCCATGCACTGGTGCTGCTCGTGCACGGGGGGTTGCGGCCCGCTGGGGTAGGGTGGTGGGCACTGGTAGTGGTGGTGGTGGTGGTGGTGGTGGTGGTGGTGGCGTTGGCATTGGTGGCGTTGGCGCTGGTAGTGGTGGTGACGGTGCTGCGGGTATGTCCGGAGGATCCCTTGGCGTTTTGGTGGGGCTTGGGGGTCGGGCATCGTTTGCAACCCCTGGGGCCGTATGACTTGGTGGGTAGTTGGGGAGGGTTGGGGGCCGGGCTTAATGGCGACCGCGGTCGAGGGGTCCCACGTCCCTCGGTCGGTCTGGCCGGTGGCGGTGGTGGTTTGTGGGGGTTGGAGGACGTACCGCTTGGAGATGGGGATGTTGACGGGGGTTCGGACGGGGTCGTGTTGGGTGGCCGCCTCCGTGGTGGCGGCTCTCGCTGAGGGGAGGGGGGCTCGGGATGTGGTGGCTGGGGGGTCCTTGCTTGGGTTTGGGTTAGGGTTGGGGTCAGGGCAGGTTCGCTCCTGCTGCCGTCGTACTTTATGTGGTCTTTGGGGCTGTGTTGGGTGGTGTCGCTGATGTTGTTGTTGGTGGTGGTGTGGCTGCTGCTGCTGCGGGCGGTGTTGTTGTTTGGGTTCCGGTTCTGGTTTAAGGTCGGGTTTCGGGTTGCGGTCCGGTTTGAGGTTGAGGACGACCTCGTCCCGGAGGTTCAAGGGCACTGGTGCTGGTTGGGGGGGGGGTTCGCAGCGTGCTGCCGGGGTGCCGGGGTTGCCTGTGTGGGGGTCGGGGGGCCTCCGGCAGCTTGGCGTGCGGCAGCAGCTTTGGCTTTTGCCGTGGCTTTGTGGATGAGGTCCGCGGGGAGGGGGCTGTCAGAGGAGGAGGTGGAGGACGTCGATGAGGATGAGGACGAGGAGGAAGTGGTGGTTTAGGGGGATGCGGGTTGCGCTGCCATGCGGGCGGGTGTGGCTTTGCGGGCCGCGGCGGCCTCCGCCGCGGCCACGGCGGGGAGGATGGAGGGCATGTCCTCGGGCCGCGGGTTGGGGGCGGGTGGCTGGGGGGGCCTGGCCGTGACCTGGCCGCCCGGCGGGCCGATCCGGTCGGCAGCGGTGGGCGAGGGAGGCGGGGGGCTGCGGTCTTCGCCTTCTGGGCTCGGCTGGGCTGAGCTCCTGCAATGTGTGAGGGCGTCTGGGTTTGGGTCCGCGGGGGGGAACAGTTTGCGTGGGCTGCATTCGGGGGCCGGGAAGGTTGTGCCTGGGGTTTCGGGGGTGTGTGCGGGGTGTGTGTGTGGGTCACTGGGCGGGTCGGATGTGCCGTGCGGCGTGGGGCTCCCCGCGGCGGGTGTGTGTGGGTTGCCAGGTGTGGGGGGCAGTGAGGGGTGTTCGGCGGGAGGGTCTGTGGCGGGCGTGTGTGGTTGATTGGGCGGCTGGGGGAGGCCTGTGTCGCGGGCCCCGGGGCTGCACGCAATGGTGGGCGTGTGTGGACCATCGGTTGGGGAGTGGGGAGGGTGGGGCACGGGCGGGGTTGTATGGAAGGGGTTGGGGCTGGGGTCCCGTGTGCTGTGTCCGTGTGTGTGTCCGCTTGCAGCGGCGCGCCTGTGTGGTCACTTGTAGGCCGGGTGGTTTGGAGGAGAAGCTTGCCGTCTTCTGCTGCCGCGGCAAGGATTTCGCAGATGAGTGCGCGTTTTTGGTGTTCCTCTTGAACATTGGTGGGAAGAGGGTATTGTAGTGCTGGGCTAAGGTCCATGCGGCGGAGCACCCTGCGGATGGCGTGGTATCCGCAGGTGAGGGGGTGTTGCGGCCTGGGGGGGGGGGTCTGTCCGCATGTCTGGACCTGCCTCGACTTGTGTGTGGGCAGTGGGGATGGCCCAGATCCAGGGCACGGTCCCCGCCGACGGCCAGCGGCGCTTGATCCACTGGGTCAGGCAGAGCATGGCCCGTCTGAGGTGGTAGCCCGCCCGCCCCGAGGTGATTTGGGCCAGGGCGCGGGCCGGGGCTTTGTCCCCCGGCTGGAGGACGCCCCTGAGGACTTTGTGCGGGGTGGTGGGGTCCCCTACTGCCCCTGGTGGGGCGGCCCCTGGGGCGAGCATGGTGTCGGTCCCTTTGACGAGCCATTGTGGGCCAGGGGATGTTGCTGTGGCGGGCACTACGTAGTAGTGCCC
Organism: Eutreptiella sp. 'Long Island Sound 2002'; assembly: GCA_964036045.1. Taxonomy (NCBI): domain Eukaryota; phylum Euglenozoa; class Euglenophyceae; order Eutreptiales; family Eutreptiaceae; genus Eutreptiella; species Eutreptiella sp. 'Long Island Sound 2002'. The sequence goes on along the minus strand of OZ038382.1, from coordinate 9,032,385 downwards.
GCGCTCGAGGACTGTACACCACACCTCCGGCGGGGGTTGGTCGCTGTCTGTAGGTGGGGGGGGAGGTCGTCGTCGGGGGTACGGAGGCCGGCGGCGCGGAGGGCGGTGTCGCGGGTTGGTGCGGTGGCCGCTTCCCACTGTTCCGGGTGGTTTGGGTTTGCCGGTCGGTCGCTCTCCGCTGGGGCTCGTGGTGGGCGTGTGGTCCCTGGACGTGTGACGTTGGTGTTGGTGTCGTGTGTCAGGGCCTGGCCCCACTCGATGGGGGGGATCCAGATGTGCTGCCCTCGGGCGTGTTGGCAGGCTCGCCAGAGGACGCGGTCTGCGTTCGCCTCGTGGAGGCCTTTGCCTGGGGTGGCTAGGTCCTGGAGGGCTTTGACGGTGAGCCCGGTCCAGCTCTCTTGTAGGCGGTACCAGCCCAGGGGAGTGTCTAAGGCCCTGCCTTGGAGGGCTGCTCGGAGGAGGTGGGGGTCGCGGATGGTGGTCGATGTGAGGGGGTGCTGCTCCGGGTCTGGGGGGGCTTGGCGGGGTGAGATGTTGAGGTCCTGCGCGTCAACGTTGATGTATGGGTGGTCCTGGGCTGACCAGGTTGGGCTGGGCGGCGCCGGGTGGTTCCGTGGGTGAGATGTGGGCCTTGGGGTGTCGTGGGTGCTTGTGGCGGGGGGGTCTTGCGGTGGGTGGCCTTCTGGGGTGCTCTGGTGGTATCTTGGAGGCCTGCGGATGGAGATGGGGGGCGTGTGTGGGGTGCGGAGCAGGTTAGTGGACTTCTGGGTCATGCACAGCATGGTAATGGATGAGACGCAGCATGTGTTCCCTGGCGGTGGGGTCGGTGAGTTGCTCCGTGTGTGTCAGCAGGAGGTGTTTGCGGTGTACCATTTGGGCCGCTGCTCTGCGGACTGCTTCTAGCTGAAGGTGCGCTGCTGCCCCCATCGGGTTTTCCGCATGTTTGGTGAGGCGTTTGTGTAGGGCCTGTGTCACCGCCCCTCTCATAGTGGCTTCCTTGACCAGGGGATCCCTCAAGAGGTGTTCCGTGGCCTGGTGTGCGTGGCTGTGGGCTGGGCAGCCTTCGTGTTGCTGTAGGGGTTCCGCCGGGGACCAGCCCACTAGTGTGTCCCTGCCCGTATGGAGGGGGCATATCTTGAAGTGTTCCCAGTCCTCCGGGGTGGTGTGGTCGCACGGGCAGCAGGTGTGTTCTTTCGGGACGTGGATGTGCTTGCGGGCAAGCCATCGGGCGACCCTGGTGAGGAGTGGTAGTTGCTTCCTGAGGAGCTGGATGCGTCGTTTCTGAAGGTGGGCTGGGATGCACGCTGGGCGTAGCGCCGAGTGGTAGAGGGGGACTGTCAGTTTCTTCTGGAGCTCTTGGATGTGTGCTTGGCTGTCCGTGTCGCCGAGCACGCGGGCGAGATGTTGGATGGGGTTGGGGTCGTGGTATGCTCTGTTTTGAGGTATAGGGGGCGTCTTCCGGCACCCATTCCGGGGTCTGATGGGCCTCCGATTTTGGGGGTCAATGTTGGAGGTGTGTGTGATTTCGGTCGCGGTTGGGCACCTGGAGGGTCGGCAGGTGCGTAGTGCGCTGGTGTACTGCCTAGATGTCGACCTTGCCATTTCCGTATTGGTGCCTGTGGGACTCTTGTTCCACGATGTGAAGTTGGACGTAGGGGGGAAGGCTGCGGAGGGCTTTCCGGAGCAGCAGTGCTTGGTTGCCGAGGCTCGTTGCAGTGGTTTTGTGGAGTGGTTGTCTTGCTATGCGGAGGAGTAGGTGTTTGTCGACAGTGGCGTCCACTACGAAACAGACCCGGACGACCTGCGGGAGGTGGGCGGGTAGGTGGGCCGCGATTTTGGCAATGGCGTCAGCGATGGCCCCCATCCCCCCGTGGGAGGAGGCCCCGTAGGTGTTGTGGCCCGTGTGGTGGTCCATGTGCTAGTGTCCCCTGGTGTGGGTCAGTTGCAGGGTGGCCCCCCCGGTGATGGGCGTGAGGGCGGTTTCGCCTGAGGAGTCGGTGAAGAAGAGCAGGTCCGCCGGTGATGGCTCAGGGAGGCGGCATGGTTTCATGGGCAGGTAGGCGTATATGGCGAGGTCCGTGGTGAGGTGCGCCACCGGGGTTGTGGGCTGCAGGATGGGGGTGGCGTACACCCCTATTCCTTTGGAGATGATGCGCTTCGTGTGGGGGGACATGGCTATGAGTTCTTGTTCTGGTTGTCCTTGTGTGACGTAGGAGTAGATGTAGTGGAGGATGTAGGCCGTGTCCAGGTTAGAGTCGCGGCATGTCAGGGTTTGTGTTCGGTGTTCCGGTGTGTGGCAGGAGTGGTGGAGCGGATAGTAGGGGTGGTTGTGCTTGCCCGTTCTGCCCGGTTAGTACATGCTGTAACGCATGGCGATTCCTGCAGGGTCGGGGCGGGGCCAGGTCGGCGTTGTGGTAAATAGCCACTGGGGTTTGTGGTCCGGGTTTCATGCCACCGTGGGGTACGCATCGGTGTGGTGGAACCATGGGGCCACCCATGCGTAGGCCTGTGGCGGCAGGTGGGCTGTGGGGTGGGTGTGCCGGCGTGCTATGAGGTGCAATACGGGCCATGGTGGGGTGGGTGCATTGGGGTCACAGGCCCAACATGTGCGTGTCATGCTCTGGGAGTCTTGGGGGACCCCCGGCAGGTCTTGGGCGGTCATGTGGTGTTTTGGTATGCGCCATTTTGCCTCGTGGTGGATGACGGTGGTCTGTGTGGGTTTGGCGTCGTTCGGGGCCAGTAGTAGGGTTAGCGGTGGGACTGGGCCCGTCACCGGGGGGACAGGTTCGTGTTTTCAGCCGGGGTTTGTGTAGGGCGGTGTTGCTGGGACGGGACAGGGGTGTTGTTTTTTGAAGTCCCGGCAGGCTGCCTTCATGTCTTGGCTTCCCGGCAGAGTGTGCCCCGCTGCTTGTGCCGTCTGTGTGAGGTACTGGCGGAAGAGGCGGTATTGAGGCCATTCGGGAAGTTGTAGGAAGGGGGTGTGGTGTGCCCCGCTGCGCTGAGGGACCCGCATTTGGGGGAGGGTGACGTATACTACTGTGATGGAGGCCCCGACGAGGTCTATGGTGTCGATGGTGCCTTTGGGGTGATGGTGGAGGTCCCCGCAGAGGACCGCCAGGGGTCCTTCCTCCGGGCATATGTGGTTGGTGAGTATGGCGTGGTGCGGGGAAGGGAGTAGAAGCTGCAGATGGTTCCACAGGCGTGTGTTGATGCTGGTGGGCATGCCCGTCTGGCGGAGTATCCAGCGTGGGTATGTGTTGCGGGCCTCCTGTGCGGCTGGGAGGCGGATCGTGGCGACTTCGCGAACTTCCGGTGAGTGGTTTTGGGTCATGCGGTGAAGGAGGAGGGCGGTGTGCCTGGTGTAGGCCGCTTTCACCTCGTCCCCTATGGCGTCCCCATAGTGGGGCCATGCCGCATGGATGGCGCGAGTGGGTATGGAGGTGGGCCAGCCCCTGTGTGCTGCCCATGCCTTGGTGACGGCGCGTGTAGCTGGCTGGAGGGCGGTGGTGGGGTGTGTCAGGTGGAGTGCCTGGAAGCCTATGGAGGCGTTCAAGACCATGGTGAGGTAGTACGCCAGGATCTGGTGGGATAGGGAGAGGGCCTTGGTGCCGGGGACGCGTATCTGGGGAGATGGGCCAGGTGGAACTGCAACTTGGGAGGGAGGGTGGTATCCTCAGGGATGGCGGTCTGGATCACTCCCAGGTGGGTGGTGGCTTCCACGACTTGCATGGGGGGCCCTTGTGGCCCCAGGGTGGGGGCTGTGGCAGACCCCTTGATTATGGCCTTGGACTTTGTGGGGGGGACGATGAGGTTGTTGCGGGAGAGGTAGGAGATGGTCACGTCCAGTAAGTGGTTGGCTTTTTGGGTGAATGTCGGTCCGGCGTCTGGGGTGTGGGGTTCTTGTGGTGTGCGTGCGACCGTGAGGTTAGTGTCGTCCGCGAAGCCCACTAGGTGGGAGAGGAGGCGATAGGGTGCGTGGGCCGGGTAATCCTGTTCGATTTTGAGCGCTAGGGGGAGTGTCACAAGGAGGTACAGGAAGGGGCCTTCCGCTCCTCCTTTGGGGACCCCGCTGCCTGGCTCCAGGAAGGGGGTGAGGCCCGCCCCGGTGCCGACTGTGTATTTGCGGGTGCGGATGTAGTCGGAGGCGAAATTGTAGTAGGGGAGGCCCATGCGTTTCCATACTGCTTCCAGAAGGAACCAGGGGGTGTTTGGGAAGGCTCCCTTGACCTCGAGGGAGGCGGTGATGAGGTCCACTGGGTCCATGTCGGCGATGGTGTCCTGGAGGAAGATGGCTTCGTGTGGGGACCGGCCCGGGATGGCCTCCCAGAGGCTGGCCGGTATGTGGGGGTCCACGTGGGGGCGGATGCGGCGCAGGAGGATGGTCCAGACGATCTTGACCTCCGTGACTGCACAGACTATGGGGCGCCAGTGTAACGGCAGCAGTGACAGCACTCAATTTATACATCAATGTGATCAGAATTTCAATGATTCTCAGATGTACATTAGTGCAGTAAACTTTCCGCTTGTTTTCATGTTTTCCGTTCGCCGCCAGATGTCGCCTGTGAGCGCGCGTCGAGTCGCATTTGTCTTTCGTGATTTCCCAATCGGATTTATTTAAATTCTTTCGAATGATTTCACGTTGAGTCATTATGTGCGATGGATGCCCAATGAGATTCTATGTCTGCTCCATTTTTGTAGACCGTGTTTTCTGACTATTCATATTCCACCATGGAGTTCAATGGGCTCACAAGTGCTTCGCATATGTCGCTCCCAGAGGCTGGATATGGGTCTGAAGAGGGTCAGTTGGGTTCGGAGATATCAGGGGCAGTGTCGGGCGTTACGACCCCTGGGGCATCAAGGCTACAGGCTTCGCAATTACAAGAAAGATCCGCCACTATGCAGCGGTTACATGGTAGCAGAGGAAATCATGACTCTGCTTCTGGAATCTCCACGGACACCCTGAGATCATCGGACTTTAGCGGGGCTATCACTCGTACTGGGTCACTTCGTGTTCCCCCTGAGGTTACATTCGTGGCTTCTCCCCAGCAGACCGAGGATCAACCTCCAGGGTGTCCCTACTGTGGCCATAGGCATTGGCCTGGAGTTCATACTTGTGCTGATTGTTGTATGAACGCCCCACCCAACCTTAAACCCGGTCGAGAATCTCCCTCCTCAAGTGAATCTGGTTCCAGCTCTCCCGCTCTACCTGATCTTGAAGACAGCAGCAGCGAAGGAGAGCCGTCTAATACTGGCATTAGTGAGAATTCTGGTGAATACTGGGAAAACCACTTCCAGGAAATCTGGAACCAGGAGTTCTTGCACCGCCAAAATTGGCTACTGGCGGAGGCAGGCTATCGAGGCCGTCTGAGGGACTGGTTCAGGGCGCCGTGCCAGTTCATCAGGGACAGTGGCCGCCTGCGACCCGACGCCACATTGCAGGAACAAGAGGATTGGGAGGAGCTGATGGACCAGTTCGACCACCAGGCTGCCGTGATGGTTCAGATGGCCATCATTGCCGAGGAAAGACGCCAGAATGTGCATCAGCACGCTGGTCCGTCGGGCGCCTGGGGTCCGAACAACGGAGAGGTCGACGAAATGAGGTGTGATTCGACACATTCTCACCTCTCCAGGGAGCAACTGTCCAAGCTTCCCAACTCCAACTCTAGTGTTGATACTTGGGTTGATGAGGTAAGAAGCAAAGGAAAAGGTACCAGATGCCCATCGTGCGGTGAGTGTGCCAAGGACTGCTCTTGTCGACGCCAGATTTCGTCGCTGGAAGACAGGGTGAAGGAGCTGAAGAAGGCTGCCAAGGAGCAAAAGCGGGATGACGACAGCAAGTGGAAGGAGATGGAGCAGAAGCTGGAAAAATTGACCAATCTGGTACAAAATCTGAGCACTACTGGGCTCACTGGACCAGCGGCTACAATGGCAAGTCACCCAGCACCTACCTCCTCAGCTGCACCTGCATCCACGCCTTACGGCGTTCCACATTCTCCGGCACCCCCAGCTTTTACTGGTTCACACCCAGCTTTTACTGGAAATTCTGGTATTCCCCCTACTGGATTTACAAGTCCTATTGGGCTTAATCTGGGTACCGAAGGAGGAGAATCTTCGTCAGGAAGGTCTGTACTGTCCGTAAGTACTGTTGGTGATATTGATGGAAATGCAAAGACAACCGTGAAGGAGAGATCAATGGCCTTGAAGAAGAAGGACAAAGAAAAGAAAGAAAAGGAAGGGAAATTGAAGGAAAAACAGAAGAAATTGAAGGAGATGAGGCTTCATCAAGCACAATCAACGCCGTTTGTACAGCCTACGGTGGACCAGGCGTTGCTGGCGGCTGCAATTGCTCAAGCACAGGCAATGGGAGGCGCCGCCGTCAACCCAGTTTTTGTCAATCCTGTTGGCACATCCACAGGTTTCAACCTGAACCACCTGCTCAATCCTTTGCACATGAGGCTTAGAGGTTCAGTGATGAAGCAGCCCAAGTTCTCAGGACACCCAAACTACTGGGCGTCCTTCGAAAGACAATTCATGGTTTGGCTGCAGATGGAGAAACTGGACAAGGAACTCTGGATTCTCGGGTTGATGGACTGTTTGACTGGCAAACTCAGGGAAAGTACATATAATCTTTATGTGGAAAGGCAGAATCAAGGAGATCCCCTGACTTATGAAGAGCTGTGGCGAAGTCTCAAAAAGAAAGGCTCTCGACTCCCTGAGGATCATTACAGGAACCGTCTTGAGAACTTCAGGGCGATCAAGAAATTGCTTCTTGAAGAGATCCAAATAGCAAGGCAGGATTGGGAGTTTTTGGTGCAGGAGGCGGAGAACTCGGGAGAAGGCCTTTCTGAAGGCGAGATGAAGAAGATTCTTTTGAGCAAGGTCACGCCGGAGACCAAGCAGAAGATCAGGGACTCCCAGGCGGACCAAAAAGTCCTGGGCAACTGGGTTGAAGTCGGAGGATTGCCGGAGACTATGGGAAAAATGGCAGTTCGTGAGTTGCTACACTCTATCAGTGCTACGGGATTGAAAGACATCACCATTCGTGAGGGCAGATGGAGAGTTGGTTTCCATGATTCTGAACAGTCGGAGTTTTTCTGTAGCATGGTGGATGGAAAAGTGAAGTATAAGGGGACAGTTTTGAAGGTGCGGCCGTGGATCTTCTCATATGGAGTCGAACAGATCTGGGACCAACTTGAAAAGTATGCAAACTTAGAACGCCAGAAGTCACAGGATGCACAAGGCTTCAGAGGCAAGGTCAGTGCTGTTAGTGAGAAGGGATGCTCCGTGTGCATTGCCCTTGGAAAGGAAGGTCGAGCGGCGACTCACACGACCGCAGATCACAGGTGGACGCCCTCAGATATCAAGACAATTCAGTCCAAAATGGATGGAAAGGGAAATTCTCCCAAAATTCCCCAGCAGGATGGAGCACGAGATGCTGACCAGCATGGAAGGGGTGAGGGTAAAGGGCAATCCAAAGGAAAGAACAGGGATCGGACACCAAAAGATTAATCGCAGCAAGGCGGAGATCCAAGCGGCTCAAGATGGACCGATGCTGGTGGAAAATCTGGTGGAAAATCTGGCGAAAAGAGTGGAAAGGGACAAGGAAAGTCCGGGAATCAAGAGGATTCCAAGGTGAATGGCAATCCCCTGTATACGGAGACGCCAGTGTTTCAGCCAGCTAACAAGACCTTCGGCAACAACAAGGATACTGGAGGTCAAGGCAAGGGCAGATCCAACGAATCCAACCCCAGTTCCAACACCTCCAACAACAAAGGCCAAGGAGGTAAGAAAGGTGGTGGTGGAAAGTCATTTGGTGGTCGTGGACGTGGAAAAGGAGTCAATACCGTTGAAGCAGGAGAAGAATGGGTTGACGAAGGACAAGTACAGGACGTGCAGCCGAACGTCAAAGAAGAATGGCAATAGGGAAGCCAACTTGACCCAAATCCCAACACTGGGGTTGAGTGGCAGGAAACAAAGCCCATCAGGGTAGTTGGGGCGGTGGATGGACGCTGCTGGGATCGGCTGGCGCGTTCCTCCAGCCTCCTGTACCCTGCCTGGGTCCTCAGCGCTGTCCGGCGGGGCAAGCAGCGCCAGTTTGTCTGCTGGATCCAGGTCAGCACGACAGATGGTAAGGTTAAACTTGCCAAATGTCTGATTGACAATGGTTCAGAGGTCAATCTGGTGAGGAGAGGCTTTCTGCAGGAGGACGAGGCGAAGATGTCCTCGACACCTGTCCACCTGGAGGGAGTGAGCGGACATCGCCTTGAAGGGGGCGACAGAGAGGCAGAGTTGGCGGTCAGATTGGTGAAACAATCTGTCTGGAGCATGGAGGAGACAGTGACGGAGGAGTGGTTTCCTGGAAAATTCTATGAAGCCACCATAAAGTATAATTTCTTCTTGGGTCAACCATGGCTTCACGCTCACCGTGTGTCGCCCATGGGACACAGGACATGCTTCCTCCAGGATCCGTCGACCAGCAACCCGTCCGACCTGTATTATCTGCACCCATACACCAAGAGTATACACCAATTCAAGGAGCGAAATAAGCTGCATATTCAGCAAGATGGGCAGGAATGGACAGGGAATCAAGAAGAATTCGACGAAGGAAAGCTGGAATCATTGAACTGCAAGAAGTGGAAGTCAGTTTGCTATCGTGTAGTCGACAAATGGCGGGACATTCTGGTGGATTACTTCGAAAAGAACCACAATTTTCGTCCGCAAGTTGATGCCTTTGCAAACAACAGAAATAAAAGATTTCCAAAGTTGTACGACGATGCCTGGAGTGAGGACTGGTCTGAACCTATGTGGATCGATCCGCCCTTCAACGCTTTTCCTCGTGTGGTGCAGAAGCTGAAGCAATCCGGCGCAAAGGCGATTTTAATTGTCCCCAACTGGCCAAAACAATCTTGGTTCAAGGACATTATGGACATTTCAATCGACATTGTCGAGCTACCTCACAAGGGAGTGAAGCTGTATTGCGAAAACAATGGAAAGCCTTTGCCACAGCGTTCGTGGAGCACGTTGGCGTGCTTAGTTGACGGGAATCTGGGAGATTTTTGGCGAGATGACAGTGAAATGGGAACAGAAGAGGTCATCTCAAATTCCTCAAGAATCGACGAAATTGAGGTGGATCGAGACGATCGAGAGCGGAATCCCGACGTATCGTCGCGGAAGGAGGGAAGGACAATCGGCGTCCCTCAAGAGAACGCCTCCATCCATTCCAATTCGTCCCCATCAGACAAGAATCAAGCCAAAAATGTCAAGATTTCAAGCAAGAATGACGACAAATTTCCAAGATTTTCACCTGAATTGACAGGAATGCAGCTGAATTCGTCCGACCTTTCCTTCAAGACATTTGTGCACCCCCTTAATTGGTGGGATCCCACAGAGGAGCGAGCTCAGGTGACCTTCATCCGCCAACAATGCGACGACGAAGTTTGGAATGAAGGGGCCAAGAATATGAGACCACGACCAACAATTCGCAAATTGGTGGACATAATGTCGGTGATTAAATGTGGGAATCAGGTCGACGGAGACAAGATATCTGCAAGAAGGGACGCAGTGTTCGAAGATTATAAAGATGACGTGCTGAGTGGGAAGTTGTGGAAAAACCCACCAATTCGATGTGAAAATGGGGGAGCCAAGATTGAGATAATCCAAGGCTCAAAGGTGCACAAACAACGTCCATTCCACCTTCACGGCACCAAAGCAGAAGCCCTGCGAAAGATTATTGAGCGCAATCTCTATGAGTTCGGTTGGTTGGAGGGCTGCATGAGTTCTGAGTGGTGTTCAGCACCATTTACTGTGCCAAAAACCCCACCTGCTGACCAATCAATCATAGATGCTTGGCGTCTAGTGGTGGATTACAGAGCTCTGAATGCCGCCACGGTACCTGACGCGCATCCCCTTCCTTTAATCGAGAAGGAGATCGCCGCGAGACCCAAAGGTAAGCTCTTTACTGTGTTGGATTTGCGCCATGGCTTTCACCGAATGCCACTTCGAAAGGAGGATAGGCATTTGACGGCAATGTGCACGCCCTGTGGCACCGTCCAGTGGACTGTACTGCCGATGGGTCTGAAGAATGCGCCGTCGATGTTCCAGAAGATGATGGAGACCATTTTATTTCAGAAGCACAAGTCTCTGAATTTACAAGAATTCTGCAGCATCTACATTGACGACCTTCTGATTGCCACGCCGTTGGGAAAAAACTTTGATGAGTGCCTGAAGTTGCACGAAGAACAAGTCCGCAAAGTTCTCGAAGTCCTTCGACAAAAGAAGCTCGTGTGTGGACTCAAGAAGGGCAAAATGTTCCTCCAGAGCGTGGAATTTTGTGGCTCTGTCTTGGAAGATGGGACAAAGAGACCGGCCCCAGGGAAAATGGCTGCCCTGCAGCTATGGGAAAGGCCTAAAACCATCACGCAGCTTCGTGCCTTTTTAGGCTGCTGCAATTATTACCACGAGTTCCTTGCCCTCTACGCCAAGTTCTCTGGTCCATTGACAGAGTTACTCAAGGTTGGCAAAATAGAAGGAAAGAAGGGATCTCAAGTCAAGCTCAAGTGGACGGCAGAATGTGAAGAGGCCTTTACTGGTCTCAAGGAAGCACTGGCAAATGTGGTTACATTAAAGACTCCGTGGTTGGATGGAAGACCTTTTTATATTCGCACAGACGCCAGTCGTTACGCCATTGGTGCTACGATCGAACAAGTCGATGACCAAGGTCACCATCATCCTCTGGCTTTCTGGTCTCGCAAGCTTACAACAAGACAGCGAAATTGGAGTCCAAGGGAACAAGAAGCCTACGCAATCCTTTGTGCCTTACGGCGTTATGAAGGTTGGATCTTGGGCCATCGCGTTGAGGTACTGACTGACCACAAGTCACTGGAGAGCTGCAGGACAGAACATGTGGATACCCCTGGTGGACCAGCTGGGAGGAGAGGCCGTTGGCATGAAACTCTCAGCAGATTTGACCTCCACGTGACTTACATTCCAGGGCGCTACAATACAGTGGCGGACGCCGGCAGTTGCTGGGCCTACCCAGCCTCAGAGGCTTACTCTGAAGTGAGTTTTCATGGGACAGCGACGGATAAAGCCGAAGTGATCGAGTTTGATAAGGAGGAACAAGCACTGATCAAGAAACATGGTCTTCAATGTTCGATTAAGAATCGGATGAAGGTTGAATTGGTCAGATGCAAGGAGATTACCAAGGCAGATCAGACTGAAAGGGTTAACTCTGACTCTGAGTCGTCGCTGCCGCTCCTGAATGTGTTTCCAGTGACAGGATCCAAGGCGAAATCCACGCTCCCTCCACAACAAAAGGACAAGGAAACTTTCTTCCTCTATGTGGATTGGACGAAGAGGTACAAGGAGGACAAGTTCTTTGGGTCTGTATACCACAAGTTGAAAGGGGACAAGCCTTACGACTCTGAAGAGACGTCTGATTTCAAGATCCAAGGCGACAAGTTATTTTGGCAAGGACGCATTTGTGTTCCTGATTGTCTAATTGACCAATATGTCAAACATTGGCATCAGAATGAGACATCCCACGGACACTCCTGTGTACTGGAGCAGGAGCTACGACACAGAGTGTACACAGGGGACCTCAAGAGTGCCTGTGAGCGAGTTGCCAAAGAATGCAAGCAATGTCAGAGGAACATCCCCAAGAATCAAAAGGCAGAAGGATTATTGAAGGGGCTGCCAATTCCTGAGAGGTTGTTCGACAAGGTGACGGCGGATGTCTTCGAGTTGGGACAAATCCAACGGGAATGTCTCCACACGAGGAAGCCAATTGATGGGGTTTTGTTAATTCAAGAAAATGACGCACCGCCAGAAGAAATAAAGCGAAAAATCGTCTTTTCCGACCTCAGAAACCCCCCCAACAATTTTACGCCGCTGTTTGGCGAGGTCGCAAAATTTAGGACACTCACCAAAAAAGAGGAACAATAGAGTCGCGACGGCGAGGAAGCTGAGTGTTGCTTGCCCCAAACCACATAGCAAAGTGCGTGCCCTAGGCGCTAGGGACTTGTGTGCGCCCCAAAACAAACCACGCATAGACAACAACAACGCCACCGGCCGCCGACAAACAAGTATGTTATATGCCGCGCAACGCTAGAAACCAACGAAACAAGCAAAACGTGGTAGGAGGTAGACAAGGAGAGAACAAGTATGTAACAAACCGCACCACGGTGAAGACATACCACAAGTACACGACCAAGCAATGCAAGCCCACTCGCATAGGGAATACGACGACGCCGTAACACGCGAAGGAGATCACAACAAAGGAAAAAAGAAGCCGCACAAGTATGTTGCATGTCATGCATGAATAACACACACAAGCAACAACAACGCCACCGGCCGCCGAAAAACAAGTATGTTATATGCCATATGTTATATGCATAACGCCGTAACAAACGCAATACAAGGAAGTTACGTGTCAAGCAACGCCAAAGTGCGCCGCCACGCAGAGCGCAACGAAAACCGCACCGGCAAGGAAAACCAACAAGAGGTGACACCGAATGAATGCCTATGCTCACCCCCGCACACATAGGGAAAGAAAGGTATGCCCGTACGTGCGTGCCCGGATCGCCGCAAGGTCATCACCGCCACGGACAAGCAAAATGGTAGGAAGGGACACGACGGGGGAACAAAAAATCAACAAAGGAGAGAAGAACGCGTGAAGGAGGCCACACACCACCGAGGTGAAGCACAACACACAAAAAAGCACACAAACAAAAACTAAACATACACAACGTGCACACGTGGCTAGTTGGATCCAAGTATGTTACATGCCATGCTACGCTACGCAACGAACACGAGATAAGAACGGCAACCACGCCAACAAAAGCAAAAGGTGACCACGAGGCGTAACCGAGACGTGCCCACCCCCCACCCGCACGCCCGCTTACGTAGGAGGCGAAAGGGAGCGAAAGGGGACAAAAGGTATGCCGCCGCATGCAAACAAATAGTAGGCAAGTCACACATCGCCACCAAGAACGCAAGTATGTTACCATGTCGTGCCACGCCGCCAACCGCCCGGCCCGCGCCACCAACCGAGACGGGGAAAAAAGAAATGGCCTTCGGCCAGGGAGTGGTTGTCACGGGGGGCTAACGGTCCTGCCCTGCGGTGCAATGCGGGGCAACCGTGACAACTGCTCTTACAGCACAACCACCCTTTTTGTTGCGCTGATTAGAACATACACACAAATAGCATAGCGTCGTCGTGTGCCAGGTTCCGACAAACACACGTTGCCACGCTACCTTGTGCATGCACCCACGTTCCCTTCCCCTCACAGGTCCCAAGGAGAAGTGTATGCTCGTGTTTGCGTCGTTTGGGCGTTAAAGTAGGGTTGTCTTAGACGCTTAGGCATGTTTTGCGTCGTGCCGTCGTCTCTCATTAGCGAACGCCCGGCCCGCGCCATACACACGTAGGCAAGGCGAGAGGACTAGGACACATTAAGGTAGTGGGGAAAGAAACAAGTATGTTGCATGTCACGCCGCGCGCGCGGAACGGGCAATGAGCAAAGGTAGCGGCCAAAGAGATGTGTGGAGCCAAGACGAGAGCAGGTAGGAAATAAACCTACGCACACGCCTGTCGCACACGCATGTCGCATGACGTACCAGCCAGCTCGAGGTGCCGTGTCGCGACAAAACCGCCGCCGCCGCACGCCCGTTTACACCCTCTCTCTACGCAGGTTCAAAGGAGAAAGCCCGAGCCGACAAGGAAAAAGACCGAGACACGCAACAAAGCGGAGGCAGGGAAAAAGTGCATGTCAGGGAGAAGGGTAGAGGAAAGGGTAAAGAGCAACGAAGCCACGAAAGGAACAAGGGGTAGCCAGCGGCCGAGCAAGGGGCGCGCACAGGGAAGGGGACACGGCAGGCACACGGCGAGCACAACACCGCACCGAGACACCGGAGAGGGGAGCACCAGAGGAACAAGGGAAGAGCGGCACCACGCACCACGACACGCACGGCACAGGAACCACACACACCGCACACACCCAACGAGCCCCGGCAGCCCGCCCAGCAGTGGGCGGGCAGTCGGGGGGACAGCGCCTGACCTCAGACGCCCCTCACAATGGTGGAAGGCACCCCCCCCCGGGGACGCCCTTCCGCCACCCCCACAGCGAGCAACGCCGGCCCGCAAGGGCGCACGCTGTGGGGCCGGTGCTGGGTCCCCACGCCCGCACCGACCGCACCCGAGACACACGGGACGCGGAACCCTGGCTGCCCGCCCCAGAGGACGGGCGGCCGGGGGAGGGACAGCGCCTGACACCAGGCGCCCCTCACAACGGTGGCAGGCCACCCTCCCGGGGACGGCCCCCCACCAGCCCCGCGGCACGCAGCCCCCACAGGGCATGCAGGCCAAGGGGACAGTATTGGGCCCCCACACCCACACACCCGCGCCCACAGCACGTGGGTGGCGGACCCCAACAGCTCGCCAAATGGGCAGGCAGTCGGGGGAGGGACAGCGCCTGACACCAGGCGCCCCTCACAATGGTGGAAGGCACCCCCCCAGAGGACGCCCTTCCGCCACCCCCACAGCGAGCAACGCCAGCCCGCAAGGGCGCACGCTGCGGGGCCGGTGCTGGGTCCCCACGCCCGCACGGACCGCACCCGTGACACACGGGACGCGGAACCCTGGCCGCCCGCTCCAGAGGACGGGCGGCCTGGGGAGGGACAGCGCCTGACACCAGGCGCCCCTCACAATGGTGGAAGGCACCCCCCCAGGGGACGCCCTTCTGCCACCCCCACAGCGAGCAACGCCGGCCCGCAAGGGCGCACGCTGTGGGGCCGGTGCTGGGTCCCCACGCCCGCACGGACCGCACCCGGGACACACGGGACGCGGGACCCTAGCTGCCCGCTCCAAAGGACGCGCGGCCGGGGGAGGGACAGCGCCTGACAGCAGGCGCCCCTCACAACGGTGGAAAGCATCCCCCCCGGGGACGCCCTTCCGCCACCCCCACAGTGAGCAACGCCGGCCCGCAAGGGCGCACGCTGTGGGGCCGGTGCTGGGTCCCCACGCCCGCACCGACCGCACACGGGACAGACGGGGCGCGGAACCCTGGATGCCCGCTCCAGAGGACGGGCGGCCGGGGGAGGGACAGCGCCTGACACCAGGCGCCCCTCACAACGGTGGAAAGCACCCCCCCCGGGGCCGCCCTTCCGCCACCCCGACAGCGAGAAACGCCCGCCCGCAAGGGCGCACGCTGTGGGGCCGGTGCTGGGTCCCCACGCACGCACCGACCGCACCCGAGACACACGGGACGCGGAACCCTTGCTGCCCGCTCCAGAGGACGGGCGGCCGGGGGAGGGACAGCGCCTGACACCAGGCGCCCCTCACAATGGTGGAAGGCACCCCCCCCGGGGACGCACTTCCGCCACCCCCACAGCGAGCAACGCCGGCCCGCAAGGGCGCAAACTGTGGGGCCGGTGCTGGGTCCCCACGCCCGCACCGACCGCACCCGGGACACACGGGACGCGGAACCCTGGCTGCCCGCTCCAGAGGACAGGCGGCCGGGGGAGGGACAGCGCCTGACACCAGGCGCCCCTCACAATGGTGGAAGGCACCCCCCCCGGGCACGCCCTTCTGCCACCCCCACAGTGAGCAACGCCGGCCCGCAAGGGCGCACGCTGTGGGGCCGGTGCTGGGTCCCCACGCCCGCACCGACCGCACCCGGGACACACGGGACGCGGAACCCTGGCTGCCCGCTCCAGAGGACGGGCGGCCGGCGGAGGGACAGCGCCTGACACCAGGCGCCCCTCACAACGGTGGAAAGCACCCCCCCCGGGGACGCCCTTCCGCCACCCCCACAGCGAGCAACGCCGGCCCGCAAGGGCGCACGCTGTGGGGCTGGTGCTGGGTCCCCACGCCCGCACCGACCGCACCCGGGACACAAGGGACGCGGAACCCTGGCTGCCCGCTCCAGAGCCCGGGCGGCCGGGGGAGGGACAGCGCCTGACACCAGGCGCCCCTCACAATGGTGGAAGGCACCCCCCCCGGGGACGCCCTTCCGCCACCCCCACAGCGGGCAACGCCGGCCCGCAAGGGCGCACGCTGTGGGGCCGGTGCTGGGTCCCCACGCCCGCACCGACCGCACCCGGGACACACGGGACGCGGAACCCCGGCTGCCCGCTCCAGAGGACGGGCGGCCGGCTGAGGGACAGCGCCTGACAACAGGCGCCCCTCACAATGGTGGAAGGCAGCCCCCCCTGCCGGACGCCCTTCCGCCACCCCCACAGCGAGCAACGCCGGCCCGCAAGGGCGCACGCTGTGGGGCCTGTGCTGGGTCCCCACGCCCGCACCGACCGCACCCGGGACACACGGGACGCGGAACCCTGGCTGCCCGCTCCAGAGGACGGGCGGCCGGGGGAGGGACAGCGCCTGACACCAGGCGCCCCTCACAATGGTGGAAGGCACCCCCCCCGGGGACGCCCTTCCGCCACCCCCACAGCGAGCAACGCCGGCCCGCAAGGGCGCACGCTGTGGGGCCGGTGCTGGGTCCCCACGCCCGCACCGACCGCACCCGGGACACACGGGACGCGGAACCCTGGCTGCCCGCTCCAGAGGACGGGCGGCCGGCGGAGGGACAGCGCCTGACACGAGGCGCCCCTCACAATGGTGGAAAGCACCCCCCCCGGGGACGCCCTTCCGCCACCCTCACAGCGGGCAACGCCGGCCCGCAAGGGCGCACGCTGTGGGGCTGGTGCTGGGTCCCCACGCCCGCACCGACCGCACCCGGGACACACGGGACGCGGAACCCTGGCTGCCCGCTCCAGAGGACGGGCGGCCGGGGGAGGGACAGCGCCTGACAACAGGCGCCCCTCACAATGGTGGAAGGCACCCCCCCCGGGGACGCCCTTCAGCCACCCCCACAGCGAGCAACGCCGGCCCGCAAGGGCGCACGCTGTGGGGCCTGTGCTGGGTCCCCACGCCCGCACCGACCGCACCCGGGACACACGGGACGCGGAACCCTGGCTGCCCGCTCCAGAGGACGGGCGGCCGGGGGAGGGACAGCGCCTGACAACAGGCGCCCCTCACAATGGTGGAAGGCACCCCCCCCGGGGACGCCCTTCCGCCACCCCCACAGCGAGCAACGCCGGCCCGCAAGGGCGCACGCTGTGGGGCCTGTGCTGGGTCCCCACGCCCGCACCGACCGCACCCAGGACACACGGGACGCGGAACCCTGGCTGCCCGCTCCAGAGGACGGGCGGCCGGCTGAGGGACAGCGCCTGACAACAGGCGCCCCTCACAATGGTGGAAGGCAGCCCCCCCGGGGACGCCCTTCCGCCACCCCCACAGCGAGCAACGCCGGCCCGCAAGGGCGCACGCTGTGGGGCCGGTGCTGGGTCCCCACGCCCGCACCGACCGCACCCGGGACACACGGGACGCGGAACCCTGGCTGCCCGCTCCAGAGGACGGACGGCCAGGGGAGGGACAGCGCCTGACACCAGGCGCCCCTCACAATGGTGGAAGGCACCCCCCCCGGGGACGCCCTTCCGCCACCCCCGAAGCGAGCAACGCCGGCCCGCGAGGGCGCACGCTGTGGGGCCGGTGCTGGGTCCCCACGCCCGCACCGACCGCACCCGGGACACACGGGACGCGGAACCCTGGCTGCCCGCTCCAGAGGACGGGCGGCCGGCGGAGGGACAGCGCCTGACACCAGGCGCCCCTCACAACGGTGGAAAGCACCCCCCCCGGGGACGCCCTTTTGCCACCCCCACAGCGAGCAACGCCGGCCCGCAAGGGCGCACGCTGTGGGGCTGGTGCTGGGTCCCCACGCCCGCACCGACCGCTGCCGGGACACAAGGGACGCGGAACCCTGGCTGCCCGCTCCAGAGCCCGGGCGGCCGGGGGAGGGACAGCGCCTGACACCAGGCGCCCCTCACAATGGTGGAAGGCACCCCCCCCGGGGACGCCCTTCCGCCACCCCCACAGCGGGCAACGCCGGCCCGCAAGGGCGCACGCTGTGGGGCCGGTGCTGGGTCCCCACGCCCGCACCGACCGCACCCGGGACACACGGGACGCGGAACCCCGGCTGCCCGCTCCAGAGGACGGGCGGCCGGCTGAGGGACAGCGCCTGACAACAGGCGCCCCTCACAATGGTGGAAGGCAGCCCCCCCTGCCGGACGCCCTTCCGCCACCCCCACAGCGAGCAACGCCGGCCCGCAAGGGCGCACGCTGTGGGGCCGGTGCTGGGTCCCCACGCCCGCACCAACCGCACCCGGGACACACGGGACGCGGAACCCTGGCTGCCCGCTCCAGAGGACGGGCGGCCGGGGGAGGGACAGCGCCTGACACCAGGCGCCCCTCACAATGGTGGAAGGCACCCCCCCCGGGGACGCCCTTCCGCCACCCCCACAGCGAGCAACGCCGGCCCGCAAGGGCGCACGCTGTGGGGCCGGTGCTGGGTCCCCACGCCCGCACCGACCGCACCCGGGACACACGGGACGCGGAACCCTGGCTGCCCGCTCCAGAGGACGGGCGGCCGGCGGAGGGACAGCGCCTGACACGAGGCGCCCCTCACAATGGTGGAAAGCACCCCCCCCGGGGACGCCCTTCCGCCACCCTCACAGCGGGCAACGCCGGCCGGCAAGGGCGCACGCTGTGGGGCTGGTGCTGGGTCCCCACGCCCGCACCGACCGCACCCGGGACACACGGGACGCGGAACCCTGGCTGCCCGCTCCAGAGGACGGGCGGCCGGGGGAGGGACAGCGCCTGACAACAGGCGCCCCTCACAATGGTGGAAGGCACCCCCCCCGGGGACGCCCTTCAGCCACCCCCACAGCGAGCAACGCCGGCCCGCAAGGGCGCACGCTGTGGGGCCTGTGCTGGGTCCCCACGCCCGCACCGACCGCACCCAGGACACACGGGACGCGGAACCCTGGCTGCCCGCTCCAGAGGACGGGCGGCCGGCTGAGGGACAGCGCCTGACAACAGGCGCCCCTCACAATGGTGGAAGGCAGCCCCCCCGGGGACGCCCTTCCGCCACCCCCACAGCGAGCAACGCCGGCCCGCAAGGGCGCACGCTGTGGGGCCGGTGCTGGGTCCCCACGCCCGCACCGACCGCACCCGGGACACACGGGACGCGGAACCCTGGCTGCCCGCTCCAGAGGACGGGCGGCCAGGGGAGGGACAGCGCCTGACACCAGGCGCCCCTCACAATGGTGGAAGGCACCCCCCCCGGGGACGCCCTTCCGCCACCCCGACAGCGAGAAACGCCGGCCCGCGAGGGCGCACGCTGTGGGGCCGGTGCTGGGTCCCCACGCCCGCACCGACCGCACCCGGGACACACGGGACGCGGAACCCTGGCTGCCCGCTCCAGAGGACGGGCGGCCGGCGGAGGGACAGCGCCTGACACCAGGCGCCCCTCACAACGGTGGAAAGCACCCCCCCCGGGGACGCCCTTCCGCCACCCCCACAGCGAGCAACGCCGGCCCGCAAGGGCGCACGCTGTGGGGCTGGTGCTGGGTCCCCACGCCCGCACCGACCGCACCCGGGACACACGGGACGCGGAACCCTGGCTGCCCGCTCCAGAGCCCGGGCGGCCGGGGGAGGGACAGCGCCTGACACCAGGCGCCCCTCACAATGGTGGAAGGCACCCCCCCCGGGGACGCCCTTCCGCCACCCCCACAGCGGGCAACGCCGGCCCGCAAGGGCGCACGCTGTGGGGCCGGTGCTGGGTCCCCACGCCCGCACCGACCGCACCCGGGACACACGGGACGCGGAACCCTGGCTGCCCGCTCCAGAGGACGGGCGGCCGGGGGAGGGACAGCGCCTGACAACAGGCGCCCCTCACAATGGTGGAAGGCAGCCCCCCCGGGGACGCCCTTCCGCCACCCCCACAGCGAGCAACGCCGGCCCGCAAGGGCGCACGCTGTGGGGCCGGTGCTGGGTCCCCACGCCCGCACCGACCGCACCCGGGACACACGGGACGCGGAACCCTGGCTGCCCGCTCCAGAGGACGGGCGGCCGGGGGAGGGACAGCGCCTGACACCAGGCGCCCCTCACAATGGTGGAAGGCACCCCCCCCGGGGACGCCCTTCCGCCACCCCCACAGCGAGCAACGCCGGCCCGCAAGGGCGCACGCTGTGGGGCCGGTGCTGGGTCCCCACGCCCCCACCGACCGCACCCGGGACACACGGGACGCGGAACCCTGGCTGCCCGCTCCAGAGGACGGGCGGCCGGCGGAGGGACAGCGCCTGACACGAGGCGCCCCTCACAATGGTGGAAAGCACCCCCCCCGGGGACGCCCTTCCGCCACCCCCACAGCGGGCAACGCCGGCCCGCAAGGGCGCACGCTGTGGGGCCGGTGCTGGGTCCCCACGCCCGCACCGACCGCACCCGAGACACACGGGACGCAGAACCCTGGCTGCCCACCCCAGAGGACGGGCGGCCGGGGGAGGGACAGCGCCTGACACCAGGCGCCCCTCACAATTGTGGAAAGCACCCCCCCCGGGGACGCCCTTCCGCCACCCCCACAGCGAGCAACGCCGGCCCACAAGGGTGCACGCTTTGGGGCCGGTGCTGGGTCCCCACGCCCGCACTGACCGCACTTGAGACACACGGGACGCGGAACCCTGGCTGCCCGCCCCAGAGGACGGGCGGCCGGGGGAGGGACAGCGCCTGACACCAGGCGCCCCTCACAATGGTGGAAGGCAGCCCCCCCGGGGACGCCCTTCCGCCACCTCCACAGCGAGCAACGCCGGCCCGCAAGGGCGCACGCTGTGGGGCCGGTGCTGGGTCCCCACGCCCGCACCGAACGCACGCGGGACAGACGGGACGCGGAACCCTGGCTGCCCGCTCCAGAGGACGGGCGTCCGGCGGAGGGACAGCGCCTGACAAGAGGCGCCCCTCACAACGGTGGAAAGCACCCCCCCCGGGGACGCCCTTCCGCCACCCCCACAGCGAGCAACGCCGGCCCGCAAGGGCGCACGCTGTGGGGCAGGTGCTGGGTCCCCACGCCCGCACCGACCGCACCCGGGACACACGGGACGCGGAACCCTGCCTGCCGCTCCAGGGGACGGGCGGCCGGGGGAGGGACAGCGCCTGACACCAGGCGCCCCTCACAATGGTGGAAGGCACCCCCCCCGGGGACGCCCTTCCGCCACCCCCACAGCGAGCAACGCCGGCCCGCAAGGGCGCATGCTGTGGGGCCGGTGCTGGGTCCCCACGCCCGCACCGACCGCACCCGGGACACACGGGACGCGGAACCCTGGCTGCCCGCTCCAGAGGACGGGCGGCCGGCGGAGGGACAGCGCCTGACACGAGGCGCCCCTCACAAC
Source organism: Eutreptiella sp. 'Long Island Sound 2002' (assembly GCA_964036045.1). NCBI lineage: Eukaryota > Euglenozoa > Euglenophyceae > Eutreptiales > Eutreptiaceae > Eutreptiella > Eutreptiella sp. 'Long Island Sound 2002'. The sequence continues at coordinate 9,011,106 of OZ038382.1, read as the reverse complement.
GGCGGAAAGCACCCCCCCCGGGGACGCCCTTCCGCCACCCCCACAGCGAGCAACGCCGGCCCGCAAGGGCGCACGCTGTGGGGCTGGTGCTGGGTCCCCACACCCGCACCGACCGCACCCGGGACACACGGGACGCGGAACCCTGGCTGCCCGCTCCAGAGGACGGGCGGCCGGGGGAGGGACAGCGTCTGACACCAGGCGCCCTTCACAACGGTGGAAAGCACCCCCCCCGGGGACGCCCTTCCACCACCCCCACAGCCAGCAACGCCGGCCCGCAAGGGCGCACACTGTGGGGCTGGTGCTGGGTCCCCACGCCCGCACCGACCGCACCCGGGACACACGGGATGCGGAACCCTGGCTGCCGGCTCCAGAGGACGGGAGGCCGGGGGAGGGACAGCGCCTGACACCAGGCGCCCCTCACATTGGTGGAAGGCACCCCCCCGGGGACGCCCTTCCGCCACCCCCACAGCGAGCAACGCCAGCCCGCAAGGGCGCACGCTGTGGGGCTGGTGCTGGGTCCCCACGCGCGCGCCGACCGCACCCGGGACACACGGGACGCGGAACCCTGGCTGCCCGCTCCAGAGGACGGGCGGCCGGGGGAGGGACAGCGCCTGACACCAGGCGCCCCTCACAACAGTGGAAAGCACCCCCCCCGGGGACGCCCTTCAGCCACCCCCACAGCGAGCAACGCCAGCCCGCAAGGGCGCACGCTGTGGGGCCGGTGCTGGGTCCCCACGCCCGCATCGACCGCACCCGGGACACACGGGTCGCGGAGCCCAGGCTGCCCGCTCCAGAGGACGGGCGGCCGGGGGGGGGACTGCGCCTGACACCAGGCGCCCCTCACGACGGTGGCAGGCCACCCCCCCCCGGGGACGGCCCCCCACCACCCCCGCGGCACGCAGCCCCCACAGGGCATGCAGGCCAAGGGGACAGTGTTGGGCCCCCACACCCACACACCCGCGCCCACGGCACGTGGGTGGTGGACCCCAACAGCCCGCCCAATGGGCGGGCCGTCGGGGGAGGGACAGCGCCTGACCCCAGACGCCCCTCACAATGGTGGAAGGCACCCCCCCAGGGGACGCCCTTCCGCCACCCCCACAGCGAGCAACGCCGGCCCGCAAGGGCGCACGCTGTGGGGCCGGTGCTGGGTCCCCACGCCCGCACCGACCGCAACCGGGGACACACGGGACGCGGAACCCTGGCCGCCCGCTCCAGAGGACGGGCGGCCGGGGGAGGGACAGCGCCTGACACCAGGCGCCCCTCACAACAGTGGAAAGCACCCCCACCGGGGGCGCCCTTCCGCCGGCCCCGCAGCGAGCAACGCCAGCCCGCAAGGGCGCACGCTGTGGGGCCGGTGCTGGGTTCCCACGCCCGCACTGACCGCACCCGTGACACACGGGACGCGGAACCCTGGCTGCCCGCTCCAGAGGACGGGCGGCCGGGGGAGGGACAGCGCCTGACACCAGGCGCCTCTCACAATGGTGGCAGGCCGGCCCCCCCGGGGACGGCCCCCCACCACCCCCGCGGCATGCAGCCCTCACAGGGCATGCAGGCCAGGGGGACAGTGTTGGGCCCCCACACCCACACACCCGCGCCCACAGCACGTAGGTGGCGGACCCCAACAGCCCGCCCAGAGGGCGGGCAGTCGGGGGAGGGACAGCGCGTGACCTCAGACGCCCCTCGCAATGGTGGAAGGCACCCCCCCCGGGGACGCCCTTCCGCCAGCCCCACAGCGAGCAACGCCGGCCCGCAAGGGCGCACGCTGTGGGGCCGGTGCTCGGTCCCCACGCCCGCATCGACCGCACCCGGGACACACGGGTCGCGGAACCCAGGCCGCCCGCTCCAGGGGACGGGCGGCCGGGGGAGGGACAGCGCCTGACACCAGGCGCCCCTCACGACGGTGGCAGGCCACCCCCCCCGGGGACGGCCCCCCACCACCCCTGCGGCACGCAGCCCCCACAGCGCATGCAGGCCAAGGGGACAGTGTTGGGCCCCCACACCCACACACCCGCGCCCACGGCACGTGGGTGGTGGACCCCAACAGCCCGCCCAATGGGCGGGCAGTCGGGGGAGGGACAGCGCCTGACCCCAGACGCCCCTCACAATGGTGGAAGGCACCCCCCCAGGGGACGCCCTTCCGCCACCCCCACAGCGAGCAACGCCGGCCCGCAAGGGCGCACGCTGTGGGGCCGGTGCTGGGTCCCCACGCCCGCACTGACCGCAACCGGGGACACACGGGACGCGGAACCCTGGCCGCCCGCTCCAGAGGACGGGCGGCCGGGGGAGGGACAGCGCCTGACACCAGGCGCCCCTCACAACAGTGGAAAGCACCCCCACCGGGGGCGCCCTTCCGCCGGCCCCGCAGCGAGCAACGCCAGCCCGCAAGGGCGCACGCTGTGGGGCCGGTGCTGGGTTCCCACGCCCGCACTGACCGCACCCGGGACACACGGGACGCGGAACCCTGGCTGCCCGCTCCAGAGGACGGGCGGCCGGGGGAGGGACAGCGCCTGACACCAGGCGCCTCTCACAATGGTGGCAGGCCGGCCCCCCCGGGGACGGCCCCCCACCACCCCCGCGGCATGCAGCCCTCACAGGGCATGCAGGCCAGGGGGACAGTGTTGGGCCCCCACACCCACACACCCGCGCCCACAGCACGTAGGTGGCGGACCCCAACAGCCCACCCAGAGGGCGGGCAGTCGGGGGAGGGACAGCGCCTGACCTCAGACGCCCCTCCCAATGGTGGAAGGCACCCCCCCCGGGGACGCCCTTCCGCCAGCCCCACAGCGAGCAACGCCGGCCCGCAAGGGCGCACGCTGTGGGGCCGGTGCTCGGTCCCCACGCCCGCATCGACCGCACCCGGGACACACGGGTCGCGGAACCCAGGCCGCCCGCTCCAGGGGACGGGCGGCCGGGGGAGGGACAGCGCCTGACACCAGGCGCCCCTCACGACGGTGGCAGGCCACCCCCCCCGGGGACGGCCCCCCGCCACCCCCGCGGCACGCAGCCCCCACAGGGCATGCAGGCCAAGGGGACAGTGCTGGGCCCCCACGCCCACACACCCGCACCCACAGCACGTGGGTGGCCGACCCGAATAGCCCGCCCAACGGGCGGGCAGTCGGGGGAGGGACAGCGCCTGACCCCAGACGCCCCTCACAATGGTCGAAGACACCCCCCCCGGGGATACCCTTCCGCCACCCCCACAGCGAGCAACGCCGGCCCGCAAGGACGCACGCTGTAGGGCCGGTGCTGGGTCCCCACGCCCGCACCGACCGCACCCGGGACACACGGATTGCGGAACCCTGGCCGCCCGCTCCAGAGGACGGGCGGCCGGGGGAGGGACAGCGCCTGACACCAGGCGCCCCTCACAACGGTGACAGGCCACCCCCCCCGGGGACGGCCCCCGGCCGTCCCCGCGGCACGCGGCCCCCACAGGGCATGCAGGCCAAGGGGACAGTGTTGGGCCCCCACACCCACACACCCGCACCCACAGCACGTGGGTGGCGGACCCCAACAGCATGCCCAGTAGGCGGGCAGTTGGGGGAGGAACAGCGCCTGACCGCAGACGCCCCTCACAATGGTGGAAGGCACCTCCCCCGGGGACGCCCTTCCGCCACCCCCACAGCGAGCAACGCCGGCCCGCAAGGGCGCACGCTGTGGGGCCGGTGCTGGGTCCCCACGCCCGCACCGACCGCACCCGGGACACACGGGACGTGGAACCCTGGCTGCCCGCCCCAGAGGACGGGCGGCCGGGGAAGGGACAACGCCTGACAACAGGCGCCCCTCACAACGATGGCAGGCCACCCCCCCCGGGGACGGCCCCCCACCGACCCCGCGGCATGCAGCCCCAACAGGGCACGCAGGCCAAGGGGACAGTGTTGGGCCGCAACACCCACACACCCGCGCCCACAGCACATGGGTGGCGGACCCCAACAGCTCGCCAAATGGGCAGGCAGTCGGGGGAGGGACAGCGCCTGACCTCAGACGCCCCTCACAACGGCGCAAGGCACCCCCCCTGGGGACGCCCCTCCGCCACCCCCACAGCGAGCAACGCCGGCCCGCAAGGGCGCACGCTGTGGGGCAGGTGCTGGGTCCCCACGCCTGCACCGACAGCACCCGGGACACACGGGCCGCGGAACCCTAGCTGCCCGTTCCAGAGGACGGGCGGCCGAGGGAGGGACAGCGCCTGACACCAGGCGCCCCTCGCAACGGTGGCAGGCCACCCCACCGAGGACGGCCCCCCACCACCCCTGCGGCATGCAGCCCCTGCAGGACATGCAGGCCAAGGGGACAGTGTTGGGCCCCCACACCCACACACCCGCGCCCACAGCACGTGGGTGGCGGACCCCAACAGCCCGCCCAGCGGGCGGGCAGTCGGGGGAGGAACGGCGCCTGGCCCCAGACGCCCCCCGCAATGGTGGAAGGCACCCCCCCCGGGGACGCCCTTTCGCCACCGCCACAGCGAGCAACGCAAGGGCGTGCGCTGTGGGGCCGGTGCTGGGTCCCCACACCCGCACCGACCGCACCCGGGACACACGGGTCGCGGAACCCTGGCTGCCCGCTCCAGAGGACGGGCAGCCGGGGGAGGGACAGTGCCTGAACTCAGACGCCCCTCACCATGGTGGAAGGCGCCCCCCCTCGGGGGCGCTCTTCCGCCACCCCCACAGCGAGCAACGCCGGCCCGCAAGGGCACACGCTGCGGGGCCGGTGCTGGGCCCCCACGCCAGCACCGACCGCGCCCGGGACACCTGGGTCACGGAACCCTGGCTGCCCGCTCCAGAGGACGGGCGGCCGGGAGAGGGACAGCGCCTAGCACCAGACGCCCCTCGCAATGCTGGAAAGCGCCCCCCCGGGGACGCCCATCCACCACCCCCACAACGAGCAACGCACCAACGCACCAACACACCAGCCACGGGACATCCGCACCCCACCCCCTGCTCTTAGGCACAGCGACACAACAATGGCGGAACCCGCGGCCCCACGCAAGACACGCCCCCGATCTCCGACGCTGGACGAAGCACACGAAGTCATCAGGGCGCTGGGACTCAGTGACGGCGAAGGAGACCCCCCACAAGGGGACGCGGGCACGGACTCCGACCTGGAGGCAGTACCGGAGCCCCCCACGGGAGGCGCGCCCGCGGAACCTGCGCCGCCGGCGGGCAGCGTAGCCGCGCTCTGCCCCGCGTGGAAACGGGGCCACTGCACCGGCGAAGGCTGGTGCCCCAAACAGCACCCCCAGCCCGGCCCCGATGACGGAGCGCTGCCCGAGGTGAAACCCGCGGCCGCACGCGCCGCCCTACGCTACGGGGTGGCGCAGGGCTGGATCCTGGATGAGACCGCGCGCGGCAGCGTGAACATCCAGGAGGCCGTCGACCGAGTCACCCACGCGGGACAGGCGGCAGTGGCCTTGCACACCCGGGGCCGCCACGGCGGACCCGCAGAAGGGATCATTGTGGAACCCTCGGGAATGGTGCTGGTCCTAGCGGCGGACATGGTCCGAGGGGTGCTCCACGCGTCCCGCGTGCGGCGGGCGTGCCCACAGTGGACCATCCAGGTGTACACCCCCCCGCGGGCGTGGCCCTTCTCCACGGGGGCGGTGTTCGCCGTCATGTGGCACCTGGCACCAGAGGACGCCCCCACAGGGACCGCGGAGGACATCGCCCGGGACCTCCACACCTGGCCGGCCGACCAGGATTACCCCTGGCGCAGGCCCCGGGGCGGCCTCCCGGTGGCACCCGCGGCAGAGGGGCTCAGCCTCGCGGCAACCCTCCAACGGCACCCCGACAAGCAGGCACGCCACTTCCTGCAGACGGGCACGGTCCCGGCCACCCCGCCAGACTCTGAGTGGCGATGGGACGCAGGGGTGGCGCAACCGCTGCCGGGCCCCTGGACCCTCCCGTTGTGGTAGTTGCCCATGGGCACCCTGGCCCACGCCACCCAGGCCATCAAAGGGGCTTTCCCGCAGCCGCTCCTCCCCGGCGCGGCCCTGCTCCGTAGCCTGCAGGCGGGGGCCGCCTGGGTACGGTGGAAGGAAGGAAAGGGGCGCTCGAGCCCCTATTTCCCCCTGGTCCAGGGCCAGGCGCTGATCCACGCCGAGGGCATGGGGACCGTGGAATGGGGGGCGATCGTACCCGGCACGGCGTGCAGGTGGATCACAGCGGCCGCCCCACAGCCCATGCGATCGCCGCCGGCGTGCCACCGCCTCCTACGGATGGTCCCCTCTTTGGCCCCCCAGCACGCCTTTACAAGGGACGTGTGGAAAGCCGTACTGAGCCCAACCAGGGAGTGGCTAACGAACCCGGCTGCACGGTACCCGCCGGGGCCGGTGCTCGAACAGCTCACGGCCCCCACACCCGGGGTCCTCCACGCCCTGCACAGGGCGTCGGCTCTCACGGAGCAGCTCAACGACGAAGTGCTGGACCTGGCGCTGGAGCCGCTGCGGGTGCTCTACCCGCAAACCCACATCCCACCCGCGGGCACGTCCAACCGCCTAGGCCGCCTGGGGTTGCAGCGTCGCGTCGAGGCCGCGCACCCAGGAGGCGTGGTGGAACAGTGGCTAACGCTCCGCAACCCGTCCACCGCGGAAGGCCACTGGTACCTGCACCAACTCCTCTTCCAACCACGGGCAGCCCCGGAACACCACCGGCAAAAACCATACCACACGCACCCGGAGCGCTGAGGCGCGCAGGACTTCCCGCAGCCAGTCCCGCCCGCCCTCCCGCCGGGGCAGGACCCGGAGGCGCTACAGCAGGCCCCCCCGCTCGACACCGCCACCACGGTACAACAAAGGGGACGCGACGGCGTGGACGGTGCCGAACTGGACGTCACGAACTGCGGAGCGGTGGCCTGGATGGCAGCCTGCAGGCACCTCGCCCGAGATACCACGGGGCTCCGGCAGTACAGACCAACGGACCGCACGGCGCTGGCGTCCGCGGTCGCGGCCGTCATCATGGGTCCCGTGGCGGCGTGGCCGGTGCAACTGCTGCCCCACGTCCCCTGCCACGACACGCAGCCCCGCCGGCCGGCCGCAACGCACGCGCCGACGGCACCCCTCACGGCGGAGCAACTGTACGTCGTCATGGCGGCGTTGCTAGCGGACGGCGGGGAGAGCTTCGTCCACCACCACGGCCCGGCGCAGATTGCGGGAAGCATACAAGGGCCTCAGCGCGATGCACCAGACCCGTGGCATGCCACACTCCGCGGGCGCACCCGCGTCTGGGATGCGGGCGATGGCACACCCCCATCCGGGCCTAAGCAGGGGTAGGCACTGGTGCTGCAGACGGCAGGCTACCAGGCCATCATACACGGCCACGCCGGAGGGTACCGGTCGCACGTCCTGGCCGGAGGCCGCTGGACTGTCTGGCACAGCACCGCCAGGCAAGGGGCATTCCCCCACCCAGGCCTACTATATGTCGGCGGACCCCTGGCCGCTGGCGGTCCTGCTACACACCGTCAGCGCCCCCAACAAGAGGCAGGAACCGGGGTGGGTCAACCCCCCCACACTGGTGTGGAGCCCCGACCAGGAGGAGCATCTACGGGCCGCGTGGCAGGGAGACGCCATCAGGGCCACGGACGTCCCGGACCTCCACGCGGGGCCAATCACGCACGCCCGCCCAGCGGCTACCCTGGCAGTGGCCCAACGGGGACAGCAGAACCCGCAGTGGGTGGTCTGCATGTTCAGCCCGGCGGACGCGCACATGGTCGTCTGCGACCCCGAGCGCCTGCCGGGGCCCGAAGCCGTGATCCGCGTGGCAGACTGCACCCGCATGATCATCAAGGCGCTACGGGAGGGCGAACACCACGCACTCCTGCTCCAGGTCAGGGTGAAGGACAACGCCCGGGCGGCAAGGCCGGGGGTGTGGCCGGCAGCGGTGCACCCCGCCGACCTAGAGCTCCAGCTGGCGGTCCCGACCGCAGTGTACCACTGGCTACAGGCCTTCCACGACCTGCGATGGAGGGGCAAGCCCGACCGCCAAATCGGCTCCACGCACTGGCAAACGTGGCTGCAAGCAGACGCGCAGCGCGATGCCATCCAGGGTCTCGGGCCCGCGCCCGCGACACGAGCCCTCGATGCGGCGGCCGCGGGCCGCACACTGGCACCACACACGGTGCCACTGGCCAACCTGCCCTTCGAACCAGCGGCAGAGGGCGCCATTCGGAAGTCGGTGCCGCTCCCCCCGGCGCGAGGGGCCACGGAGCCGACGAAATGCCCCCTGTGTGCAGACAAGTACTACGCAAGCGGGGCAATGCTGGAACACCTGGCCTGGCACGCGGTGCACGCTGCAGCCCCGGCGGACAACAAGGAGGCGGCCACCAACATCCTGCAGGGGAGAGCACGGAGGTCCCCATGGCACGCCCCGTACACCCGGCGCCCCCCGCCCCAGGCAGCCGACCACGCAGACGGAGATGAGGAGGCACCCGGAGCGGCCCCGGGGGCCGGCGGTGCGGCCCCACCAGGGTCCATGTCCATCCCCGCGGGGCTGGCCCCTGTGGCCCCCCTGGCTCCCCCGGTCCCCCGGGCCCCCCTGTGGGCCCCGCTGGGAACGGGCTCAGCGGATGCGGCGCACCCGGGTGCCCTGGCTGCGCCGGCGAACCCAGTGGCGATTCCGATGCGGGATAGCTGACTCCAGGAGGACATGGCGGGCGACGCCCTGTGGCTCCTCTCGTGGAACCTGCGCAACGGCCTCGTGCCGCCAGACCGGTCCCTCTGGGACACACTCCGGCGGCGCTGGGGGCCGGCGGCCTGTACCGACAAGGAGCACCTCATCACCGGCATGCTGCCCCAGGAGGGGGGCTTTGCCATCATGCTCCAGGAAACAGGGATCGCCACCCGGGCACAGGAGATGCACGTGGCCGCGGCGCTCCGGGACAAGGGGTACACCGCCTTCTTCAGCAGCCGGCTGCCGGAGACGGGAGCCACCTCCACCTCGAGAGGGGGGGGCCTCCTCACCGCGGTCAGCAGCAAGTACGTGGCGGAGCACGAGGTGCTCAGTTTCACGGAAATTGTCCCCGGGAAGGCCGCGGCCCTGGAGATCCGCACGGACGGAGGAGGCCTCACCCTCATCAACGTCCACGGGCCGCAAGCAGGCTGCTCCCCGTGGGCGGGACGGGCGGCGTTCTGGGCCGACATACAAATGTATGCCACGGCACGCAGCCTCGGCGGGAGGCACCCGGTGGTCATCGCCGGCGACACCAACATCTACATGGATGTCCCCACCAACCCGGCCAGGGAGCATTTCCGAGCGGGCTGGGAGGCCTGCGGTTTCGGAAGGGCCGCGGCAGGCGGCGAGGAGGACATGACCCCCACGCTCCACCCGTCCCGGCACAGGGTGGACACCTTCCTGGTCAACGAGCCCCTCCTGCCGTGGTCCCTGCGGGAAAGCGTCTGGGCTCGCGGCATGGCACACCCCCTGGTGGTCGGCTCGGACCACCTCCCGGTCCGTCTGGCCCTGCCGGGTCTCCTCAGCGCAGCGGGGCGCGCGGCGATGCCCACCCCCTACAGCCACACGGAGGGCCGCCTCCTCCCGTACGACGCCGAGGCCGCACCCGTCCAACACTGACTGTGGGCGGCGTTCACCGCCGCGCAGGATGAACCCTCCCTGGCGCCCTGGCTGGGTCCCGCAGAGCAGCACGACTACGGGTCCATGCCCGCGGCCGTGGTGGACAAGGTGTTCGAACACCTCCACGCGACGCATGACGCCCTGGCGCGTGTGGTGGGACGCCGGCAGCCGTCCCCGGCGGGGACGGACCCGGCGGAGGGGGACCTCCCGGAGAGCGGAAAGCAGCTCCAGGCAGCGGTCCTCCGCTATGACACCCTGGCAGCGCGCGCGCCGGCAGCGTAACAGGCGGACGCGGCCCGGCATGGCATCTGGTCCGAGGCGGCGCTCCGGCTCACGGAGGAGCTGCAGGGTTTGTCGCCCGGGTTCCGCCCGAACACACAGGGCCAGCTACAGGAGGAGCTGGAGAGGCAAGCAGCCGCCCTCGAGGAGGAGATTCGCCAGCTCCGCGCCCTCCTGGCGGCAGACCGCAAGCGCGCCATCAAGGACTTCTGGCGATGCCACGCCCCCGACATCGCCCAGCGATGAAAAGCCGTGCGGGGAGCCATAGAGGTAGAGGCCCCGGGCCCGTCAGGCCTCTGGAACGTGCGGGTCCGCAACACCCAAACGGTCCTCACGGAGGCCCACGACGTGATGTTCGCAGTTCGCGCCTTCTGGCGAGAACTGTATGACAAACGCCCCCCCGGGTCCCTGAAGGGGCCTGGACACAGGTCCAGCAGTACTCCATGCAGGACCTGAAGTCCGCCCTGGACAAGGCCGATGGCAAGGCCCCAGGTCCCAACCACGTGGAGGCCCGTTTCATCAAGGCCCTCCCAGCACCCGTCCAGTGGCTCCTGGTCCACTCCTACCGGGCCATCCTCCGCGGCGCCCCGCCGCCGATGCACTGGAGGGACGCGCAAATCTGGCTCAGCCCCAAGGTACCGGGCTCTGCCAAACTGGACAACTACAGGCCCATAGCCCTGGGCCAGCTGGACATGAAGCTGCTCACGGGCCCCCTCACCCAGCGCATCACGGAAGTGCTCACACGGCACGGAGTGGTCAGCGACTGGCAGCAAGGGGCCCTCCCTGGCTCCAACACAGGCCCCCCGCTGTTCATGGCGCAGCAGCAGCTCCAGCGGGGAAGGCCCAACTACGTCTTCTCCTTCGACGCCCGCAAGGCCTTCGACGCCGCCCCACACGGCGCCCTCCACCTCATCGTGCGCCACCTCTCCGTGCCGCCGGACGTCATCGACCTCCTGCTCTTCCTCCACACGTGCGCCAGGCTGCGCATCATCACAGCACACGGGCTAACGCAGCCCGTCTACATGCTGCGCGGCGTCCGGCAGGGCAACCCCGAGAGCCCCCTGCTGTACGCGCTCCTCCTGGAGCCCCTGCTCCGGGCCCAGGGGCACCGCCTGCGCCCGCCGAAAGGGGCCGAGCACGGCCTCATCCAGGCCTATATCGACGACCTGCTGGTGATGGCCCACACGCTGCAGCACTTCGTCGAGGGCGTGGAGGCGGTGGCCGCGTACCTGGGGATGATGGGCATGGAGCTCAACCCCCGCAAGTGCGCCATGGCCACCACGGAGGGGGTCCCGGGCCTGCAGCTGCGCCTCTGCCCCCACCTGGAAAACCCGTGGCACTGGGTACCAGCGGCGGACTCCGTCCCCTACCTGGGACTCCAGCTGCAGCCGGACGGGGAGTTCTCCCTGCAGCGCAAGCACCGGCTACGCCTGGCGGCGGTGCACCACTGGTGCCTTAACACCCTCGCGCCACCAAAAGTGGTGCAGGACGTCATCCTGGCGATCCTCGGGGGGGTGACGCAGTACGTCGCCCCTTTCACCGCCGACGACTCCGACACTGCACGCCACCTGGACCACATCACGGTCCAGGTCGCGAAGGACAGGGCGCGGTACGCCTTCGACGCCTCGCGGGACAGCCTGCAGGATGACCGGACCCTGGGGCTCACACGGTGCCCACGCGCTGCCAGCAGGCAGCGGTGGCCCTCGTGGGTACACTCGTCCGCCACCGCTCAACCTCCATGCGCGCCGAGGTCACCAAGATGTTCTGGGAAATAGCCGGTGCGCACGGAATATGTCCCGAGGTGCACTACCCCGTTCCGGAGTTCGCAACTCTGGCGGGAGGCGACTGGGTCCACCGCATACCCCTGGGCCCTGGCCGCCCTGGGAGTGGGGCTGTACAACCCCATCGCGTGCCCCAGGGCGGCCCATGTCCAGCTACAGTCCCCGCCGGGCAACATCGTCACGCTGCGCACCGCCAAGCTGCGACACCGCGACACGTGCCGCCTGACGGTGCCACACACAACGCCGTGGCATGGGCACCACGGGACACGCCACCCCTTCCCCGACAACGACGACCCGTGGCCGACGGCGGTGCGGGAGTGCCTCAACCAATGCACCGATGAACACCTCCACTATTGCCGCCGTGAGCAGGAGCCCACCAACCACCCCGGGTGGCGCGACGCCTTGGTCCACCTCTTCCACACCACCGGCACGCGGGACCCCCGCCTGAGACTCTTTCACCCCACGAGGGCTAAGCAGGACGCCCACACCGGCCCACGGGTGACCCCGGACGGCCTGCACCTACACGTCGGGGGCTACCGCCGCCGGGACGGCCTATCCCCCCCTACGCGGGGGGCGGCGTACCACCCGCCGGCAGCCCTCATGTACATCCTCCGCGACGTACTCGCGGAAAGCGAGCACCAAGAGCCTAACGCGGACGTAGCGTGGCCCGAGCCCCTGCGCCCCCGGCCCCACGCGCCGACGCCGTTGTGGTTGGTGACCACGGACGACCAATGCAGCCAAGCGACGGGGCAAGCGCAGCTCCGGGCCGAGTGGGTAATAGTGCAGGTGGGGGCGGGCCAGCCCGAACCCCATGGGCTCCCCCGTGGCACCGCCCTGCTGGTGGCTACGGGGGTGCCGCACGACCCACACATGGCGGTGCACGCGTTGGAGGACCAGCCGGAAGACACGGGACACCTGGTGGTGCACCAGCGCGGGGGCCTGGCGTGGCTCAAGGAACATGTGATGGCACTTCGGTCCTGGGCAAGCACGATCACCGGAGCGGAGATCCGGCTGCACGACCACCCGGCGATCAGCCCAGGCGACACCAGGGCGCTGAGCGTGGACCAACTGACCCCCCGTCACCCCGACGTCCGGTGGCACTCCGCCGACCTCAACGCGGGGTGGCTCAGCCCCACCGGATACTACTGGATCCCGGAGGCCTGGGGCCACACCTCTTCCGACGCGTCCGGGGGCGGAACCTGCAAACACGCCACCAGCGTCGCTCTCGCCGCCGACCTCACCCGCACGTGGGCGGTGGCCATCTCGGGCACGGTGCCCGACGGGTAGGGGGTGGCCGCCTCCCTCCCCCTACAATACGGTGCCCACCGACCATGGGTCCACACGGTGGACGCCGAAGTCATCCTCCACCTCCTGCGGCACGCAGATCGCGAGCGGACCACAAGAGTCCCCGCGGGCGCAGCGAAGGTGGTCAACCAGATGCCCCTAAGGTGGCTCCGGGACAGCCTGTGCGCGCGAGGGCAACACGCCGGGCACCCGTTCTGGTACGTCCGAGCCACCTCGCACCACAGTGACGCCCTACTGCACAAGGCGGACTGGGCGGCGTCCCAGGACACCGTCCTGCAGAACACGCCCCCGGACCCTGGCCACGGCCAGCTCATGGTCGCCGGCCGTGACGGCCATTCCGATCTACGGCCCCCCACGATGCGGGTGCTCGGCGAGGTCGCGCAGCGGGCGCAGACGGACCATGCGCTGACGCACCGGGGACACACACCTTTGGGCGCGGCACACGCCACGGCCTATGTCCACGCCCGGGACCTCACCGCGACGGCCACCAACCGCCGGGCGCTGCGGGCCCGAGACGGGCACACGCCGGTGCAGCGCAGGCTCCGCGTCCGGAAGGAGCGGCTCTCGGGCGTCGCCATCGTCCCACAACCGTGCTTTTTATGCGGCGGCCCGGAGGAGACCCCGGTGCACATGCACGTGGGATGCGCCGGGTCACAGCTCCTCTGGCGACACTACCGCCAGGCGGTACACGAGGCGGCCCGCCACCTCCCACCCGGGGACGAAGCCCTGTGGGTGGCCTCGTGGCGCTCCGCAGGCGCCACATGGACGGAGGTATTCTGCTCCGGACTGGTGCCCGAGGACGCGGAGGCGCAGCTCCGCGCCATAGCCCGATACGACCCGCCGAGAGGGACCTCTGTGGACGATTTCCTCCACCACATGCTCCGGCTGGGGCACTTCGCATGGGAGCTTCGCAACCACCGGCTTGAGCAACTCCTCCGCGAGCCCCAGAGCGCGGCGGCCCGGGCACACCGGTGGCTCACTGCGGCGGAGGGCGACCACCCTCCCCCCCCCCGCGCCCTGACAAGGACTTCGTAGCCTCCCTCCGTGTCGTGAATGGCACTCTGGAGTGCCCGCCCCAAGAGGGCCCCCACCCGTACCAGGACCTGCCGGGGGGGTTCTTGAGGCACCTACAAGACGCCCTCTTCCCGCCGTGGATCATCGGGCGTGGCTCCATGACCGCGTGGGAGGCGCACACCGTGGGTGAGGAGTGGGCGCGCGAGTGGAGCCGGTCTGTGCGCCGCCACGCGCGCCCCGGAGACCCCTGCGCAACGATACGCCGCCATCCCGCTCAAGGGATGGGGGCCGGACACCCGGCCGAGACCCACCATGATCCGCGGGGCGGGACCTGACCACCCGTGGGACGCGGCGACGGGGGAATGGCTGCAGGCGGCCCCGGGGCCGCAAACGGGATGGACTGGGGACATGTCCTCACTCGTCAGGACACCCGTCCCGCCCCGCATCGTCCTTCACGCCGCCAACGTACTCCGGGCTACGGAGATACGCACGTGGGGACACGCCGCGGCCACCGTCCGGTGGCACCCCCCACAGGACAGGGCCGCCCAGCTCCATGTGGCGCACTTCAAAGCTGGGGGGCCGGTATACGACGACGCCCTGTCCCGGCTGGGCGACACCCAGGGGCCCTTGCTCCTCATGACCCCCACCGGCATTGCAGTCGCGCTGCGCCAGGAGCTAGACGGCTGCGAAGGCCTGCGAGTGGGATGGGAGGCAGTCGCGGACGGCACCCTGCTGGCCCTCCTCCACCGAGACACCACGAACAGGTGCCGATGGGATGTGCTGACGCCCCACCTCACCGGGGACCACGTGTACATGGCAAGCCCCCCCCAGTGGCGCCCCCGCCCGGCGTGGGACGACCTCATCGCCGCCTTCCACGACCACGGGATCCTCCCCGACGACACGTGGCAGGAGGTCCAGCGGAAGACGCTTGGCAAGGACTACCGGCGCCGCGTCCGCGCCCGCCTGCTGGAGATCCGGGACCCCCTCCAACAGAGGTGGGACGACCTCTGGCTCCGCCATCTCGACCCTTGGTCGCCGCCCTCCCACCTCCCACACACCTGCCGACTCTGCGGGGAATGTGACACGGTGTCCTCCGCAGCGTCGACAGGCGCCAACAGGTGCGCGCGGTGCGCCCAGGTGGCCGCGTGCCCCTGGCCCGAACCTCCCGCAGGCCCGCGCAGGCGCACAGAGGAGGAGGCCCTCCACCGGCGCATCGAGAGGGCACACACCCCCTCACACGAACGAGCGGGCCCCGCGGGCGCTGCCCTTCTGTGGATCCACGTGCACCTGCGGGACCCCACATCCGTTGCGCACCTGTCGCACGTGTTCACGCCCTAACC
Organism: Eutreptiella sp. 'Long Island Sound 2002'; assembly: GCA_964036045.1. Taxonomy (NCBI): domain Eukaryota; phylum Euglenozoa; class Euglenophyceae; order Eutreptiales; family Eutreptiaceae; genus Eutreptiella; species Eutreptiella sp. 'Long Island Sound 2002'. The sequence goes on along the minus strand of OZ038382.1, from coordinate 8,995,830 downwards.
CCCACCCGCCGCCGCCCTTTGCAGAGCCCGCAGCACCATGCCACGGCGACGGGGGGATGGGCCGGGACACACCAGGGCCCGCCGCAAAGCACAGGAGGCGGCCGTCCGGGGCCTGGTGGCGGACGGGGTGGCGGAGGCACACGAAGCGCACGCTGCCGCACGGTGTGACCTGACGGGCAGTGCGAGGGCTTTCCTCAACGAGACCGCCCTCCCAGCCGTCTGCGCCCTGAACGGAGCGGGGGCCCCTACGCTGCTCCAGGCAATGCACCGGATCGTGAACGCCGTCCAGCCGGGGCTCATCAGCCCGGAGGCGGCCCTCTACGGGCACTGGATGGAGTGGCGCGAGTCCAATCGGTCGGGCCGGCCCCTGTCCATGGGGGACACCCTGCGGCTGACGGGAGCAGGGTCTACCATGTCCGTCCGCAGCAGCGCCCCAGCCCTGCTGCACGCCCTCAGGACGCGCTGCCCCGGGGACGCGGCCCCGTACCTGAACCAGGCGCGGGCCACGTACCCGGGGGGAGTGTCCAAGCTGGATGCGGCGCTCCACCTTCTACACCCACCGGACGAGGACCTGGAGGTGGGCGAGATCACGGTGTTCGTGGAAGGCGCGGACGAGGCGTCCGCCCGCCCCCGGCCGACCAACCCAGTGTACGACGGCACCAGGCCTACCCCCCCGTACCCCCATCGTATGCGAGGCGTTCCCCAGGGAGCCTACTTGGTGCCCCGCCCTCCCGCCGGCGACGCACGCGCCCCGCGGCTGGGCTAACCCAGACCTGTCCCCCCCCCTCCCCAGAACCAGGGGTGCCCACCACAGGGGGCAGGTCCTCTGGCAAGAGTGCCCTGGCACCCCCCTGCTCCTCCTCGTCGTCGCGACCCGCGGGGACCCGGGGCGGATCCTGGGGATCACCCCCACCCACCTCTATGGGGCAACACCCGTGCCCCGCCCCCCCCTCCCGGCGCCCGCGGCGCGGGACGGAGTACACACCTTCCTGCGAACACAAGAGGTCACCGCCGTTACGGGGGTCCACCTGGTGCGGCTCCCCCCGACACCACTCGACGACCCCCGGGGGCCCAGGGCCCTGGGCCCCGCCCCAGACTGGGAGCTATGGCGCGACGCGTGGGCCGTGTGGCTCCCCCGCCTCCCCTCCCAATGCCGATGGATGGCCGCCGGCCCCCAGCCGTGCGGGGCTGACGCCACAGCCGGCCCTCCACCCCCTCCCCCCCTCCCCCCCTCAGAGCACCACACGGCACTGCCCACGGCACGGCACTGATGCACCAGGAGGTAGTGGGAAGGGCGCGCCTGCCACCACGCATGCCTACCAGGATAACAGTGATGGCAGACTCCGATGGCTCCCCCCAGCGGGACGACCGCCACCACCGCGGGTCCCGCTCCCGCTCCCCCGCCTCCCCGGAGTGGACGGGGGAGACCCTCACGGAGCGCGAGGAGCGGAGGCTGGCGGAGGCGGCGGTGCTGGTCGGGCCGCCGCCGCCGGCCCGGGAGCCTGAGCCAGCCGAGATGACTGCCCCCGCCGCCCAAGCAGCAAGCCCCGCCGCCCCGCCCCGGGAGGGGGCCCCAGACGCGCAGGAAGCGGAGACCGCAGCCCCAGCGAGCCGCGCCGCGGCCCCGACGGCGGCCCCCGGCACACCGCCGACACGGGGGGTAGCCCTGGCGCAGGAACCGGGCGCATCGCCGAGGGCTGCCGCAGCCGCAGAGGAGAGCGAGATTGGCGCGCGAGGGGTTGCGACCGCGGCCCCGGGGGGCCGCGCCACCGCCTCGGCCGACCACGCCGTGACCCCCAGCACGCCGCGAAAGCGGGGGGCGGACCCCGCACGGGCCACGGGCGCCTCGCCGGCAGCCGCCACAGCAGCGAAAGAGTGCGAGGAGGGCGCGCGAGGGGCTGCGGCCGCGACCCCGGCGGGCCGCGCCACCGCCTCGGCCGGCCACGCCGCGACCCCCAGCACGCCGCGAACGCGGGGGACGGACCCCGCACGGGCCACGGGCGCCTCGCCGGCGGCCGCCACAGCAGCAGAGGAGAGTGAGGAGGGCGCGCGAGGAGTTGCGACCGCGGCCCCGGTGGGCCGCGCCACCGCCTCGGCCCGCCACGCCGCGACCCCCAGCACGCCGTGCAAGCGAGGGAAGAACCCCGCACGGACCACGGGCGCCTCGCCGGCGGCCGCCGCAGCAGCAGCAGCAGTGGGCAGGGAGAGCGCAAAGTACCGCGCCCACGCCAACCCCACCCACACCCACACCAGCCCCCCCAAGCAGTTCCCCCCCAAGCCCTTCCCCCCGGGGCGGGAGCGGCACGTCCGCCCCCCGGCGCCCGAGCGCTCGCCGCCGGGCGTCACGATCTCGCAGCTGCAAAGACAGCGCGACGCCCGGCGCGTGATTCAGGAAGGGCGGGAGGGTGCGCAGGCAGAGCGGCGTGCCAGCCACGGGAGCGCGGAGCGGGGGGCAGGAGGCGACAGGGGAAGTGCCCAGGAGCGCGCGCAAGGAGCAGGCCAGGGCACGTGCGGCAGGGAGCAAGGGCGCAGCAGCGGGGGGGAGCAGAGCGCAGGCAGCGGACGGCGCGACTCAGGGCAGGGGGCCGGGAAGGGGCCAGGGCACGGGAAGGGCGCGCAGGGGCACGGGCAGGGAGCCGAGGTGCAGGGGGCAGGACGAGGGGAGGTGGGTGAGCGGGCGGGACAGGGCGTGGGGGACGGGAGGCGGGACCCGCGGCACGGGCAGGGGGCTGGAAAGGGGCCCAAGGGCAGGGACAAGGGCGCCGCGGGCCCCAAGCGACAGGCGGGACGGAGCATGGGAGCCCCGGGGGGAGGGCGGGACGAAGGGAGGGGGGCGGAGAGCGGGGCGCCCCCGCAGCCGGACGTGCAGCCGGTGAGGTGCATCCCGCCCGGCATCCAACAGATGCCGGCGCACCACACCCACCACCACCACCACCACCACCACCACCACCTCTACAACATCGACCCTGACGCCGGCGAGCTCGTCCCCCCCCAACCCCCACGACCCCGGTACCAGCCAGCCCCCCCCGCGCCGAGGGCGGAGCCGGCGCAGATGGCCTCGGCGGAGGGGGGGCGGGGCGTGGCATCGGCGGCGCAGGCACAGGGGCAGCCAGGGGGGCCGGCGCGGGGGGCAGAGGGGGGCCGGCCATGGGACCGGGACTGGGGCGCGGTCCCGAACCCTCTGGGGGAGGAGACCCTCCCCCTGGTGGGGGAGGTGTACGGGTGGTTGTGCTTGGCCAACCAAGGGACCTCCAGGAGGTCGAGGAACCGGCCCTTCGATGCCGTGCTCCTCCGGAGAGACGGGGGAAACCGAGAGGTACCCCCGGGGGGGTGGGCAGCCCCAGAGGACCATGAGAGGGTCCTCAGGTCAGTGATCCGGGCGGCGTGGTCCGACTCGGAGCAGACTTGGCCGGCCTTCCTGGAAGGGGGAGCGGTGCTCCGCATCACGGATGTGGACGCCAACAACTGGCTCCCCCGGGCTTTGCGCAGCGCCCTCGCCCACTGGCGCTACCGCCGGCACAACCCGCCGCAGCCACAGCCCCAGCCCCCACACAAGCGGCGGCGCAGGTGATGTCCCAGACGGCAGATGCGAGAGATTGGGGGGGGGAGCTGGGCCCCCCGACCCACGCCCCCCCCACGGTACGGCACGACGCATGAGAGCGTGCCACCTCCCGCGGGAGGGAGGGCGGAGACAACGAGCGCGGGGGGGAACCTGCTGCCCCGCAGCCCGCTAACCACTGACCGCTAACCCTCACGGCCGCCCCCGGCCGGCCAGCGCCGCGCGACAACGGCCGGAGGGATGAGGGGCCCCAGCGAGGGCCTGCACGGGGGTCCGGCTCTAGGAAGAGGGGGGCGGGGGAAGGGCGCGACCCCCCAGCCGATGGCTGGCCCCCGGGGCCGGGGCTGCCATGCCGCCCCCCCCCCCTCCGGCCGTCAGGAGGCGTTGCCAGGGGACCAGAGGGCGCCCCCCACTCCCCCCCCCCCTCCCACTCAGGCCCGAGAGCGGGCGGGGGGGGCGGCCCCCCCACCCCCCCCCCCCGCACCCCCCCCAGCTCGGGAGCTACAGGCGCGGCCCTCCGCCCCCCCGGAGCCGGGGGGGCGCCCCCCCCCCAGAAGGGACGGCGACGCGGTGGGGGGAGCGGCGGCTGGACCTGCTCCCGCGAGCCCACACTGGCGTGCCGGAGCGACGCGCACAACGGAACAGTATGGAGGCCGCGCCCCACATGACCCTCCCGTGACCACAGCCCACTCAGGGAGGGCAGAGGCAGGGTTCAGGTCTGCAAGGGCCCCCCAGGGAGCGGTCCACGGGCCGCCCCTCAACCCCCCCCACCCCGGGGCGGCACTTCGGCCCCGACCGCGCGCGCACGCCAGAAGGGAGCGCGCCGGCGACACGAAGGGGGCCAGGATTGAGTACCGCAGGCCGCCGACCAGAAGGGGAGCAGGGAGGCCGCGGCGCGACACCCCGCCCCCCCCCCCGCCCCCCCAACCGGCCCGCAAGCCGCGGGGGCCCCGGCCCCCACCCCCTGAGGCAGGGGGGATGGTCTCCCCCCCGCCCGAGAGAGGAGCCGGAGCGCGACCTGCCCCCCCGCCCCAGCCGCCAGCTCCCATGGGGGCCGCGAAGAACAAGCGAGCCCGCGCCTACGCGCCAGAACGCCGCACAGATCGTACCCAGAGAAGCCTGGTGAGCACGAACCGGAGTGGTATGGGGGGCCACGCCCCCCGTGGACAGCACAGCGCCAGTGACACCCGCTTTGTTGCCTGCCCAGGGAAGGCAGAGGGACGGAACGAGGCAGAGCGACCCCCCGCCCTACAGGCCCCCCCGGGCCGCACAACCGTGGGGTACGGCGCACGCCCCCCCCCCCCCCAGCCCGCCCCCCAGCACATGAACGCCACGGACCCGGCCCGCGGCGGGCAGCCCCCACAGGACGTGCCGGCCGAGGGGACAGAGCAGGGCCCCCACACCCGCACGCCCGCGCCCACAACACGTGGATCGCGGACCCCGACAGCCCGCCCAGTGGGCGGGCAGTCGGGGGAGGGGGAGCGCATGACCCCAGACGCCCCTGGCAACGGTAGAAGGCACCCCCCCGGGGACGCCCTGCCGCCACCCCCACAACCCCAAGCCAAGTAGGGGGGAACCGGGACCGGACCGCCCCCCCCCAAGCACGCCGGACGGAGCAAGGGACCGGGGCAGGACACGCGGAGGGGCACGGACCACGTGGAACGGCCCTACCAGCGCCCAGTGCCGGGACCACGCGAGGTGCGCACGCCACACCACCCAGGGAGGGGGGGAGCGGACGCCGCGAGAGCGCGAGCGCACACACACGAAAGGGACACGCGGGGACTACCAGAAGGGCAACCGGACCGAGCGCGCGGAACGCACAGACCGCATGGAATGGCGTACCAGCGAGCGAGGGTAAAAGACACCCGGACGGGACGGCCCGCCACACGCAGCGCGGAACACGCGGGGCGGGGAGGGGGAAACGAGAGAGACACAACACCAGGTACCGGCCCGAACCCCCCGAACCGGCCGCGAGCGCCGCGCACACACAGACGGGGCACTGCACCCGCCAAGGCAGTAGTGGCGCACAGCGCCACGCCCCAACCCCTAGGCTACGCAGCCTCCGCGCCAGCCCAAGGGGGTCCCACTGGCGACTAGCCAGTAGCACGGGCCCGGCGGCGCCGGCGCCCCGGGCGACCACGCATTAGGGGGGCGACGCAGTGGGTAAGCGCCCGCAGCCGCAGCTGCGAATTGATGCACAGACCGGGGAGTGGCGAAACGGGGAAGCCGGGGAAGGACGGGGCTCCGAGCTCTGTGAACCCGGGGGACTCCGCCACCAGGCAGGAGGTGCGTCTTGGAGGGCCCCCCACTAGGACCCGGTGGGGAGGATATCACCTGGCCCGACCAGGTGGCCCCCCGGGGCCGAAAGGCGTCTAGTACCCGCAAAATCAAACCTCAAACCTCAAACCTTGTTAATTCAAGACCGCCACAGTGGCTACATCCAGGTCCTCCCTTGCAACACGAAGCATCTCACCTCTGAAATGGCTGCCAAGTGGACTGCAAGTCAGTGGATGAGTAACTGGGATGTTCCCAGTGAAATTCTGACGGACAGTGGGAAGGAGTTCATTGGGACTTGGTGGGAGAACATGTGTGCTCTATTGGGAGTTCATCATCTTCGTGCCCGAGTCTACGACCATCGAGCCCTCCCTGCTGAATGCGCTGGAAGAATTCTTATCAACATTCTGAGAAAATTCCTGGCGACTGAAAAAGACTACAATTGGTTGGAGACAATTTACTGTGTCTTGAGGAGATACCATCGAACCAAGAACTACACTGGATTAAGTCCGAATGAGCTTGTTTTTGGTCGTGAGAAGATGGGTCCAGGACCAGTGATGTATCATCCAAGGCAGTGCTACGACGCCTCACAATGGTTTGAGAGGATCAAGGATTTAGAGTCCAAGTGGATCCAAGCCAAAGTGGAGAGTCAAGCAGATTGGTTGAAATTCAAAAATCAGTCGAGAACACAAGGAAAACCCTTCGAGAAAGGCCAGCAAGTTTGGCTTCGTAAGTCAGACGAGACCCTGAAGGACGACAACAAATTGTTACCTTTGTGGGAAGGCCCATTCCAAGTCAGTGGTCAACTAAGTGAGACTACATTCAACCTTGAGATTGAACCGGGCAGACATCAAGAAGTACATCGGGACCGTTTGAAGGCCGAAGTACCCTGCCCCAAAGGAAAGTTCAAGCCTCTCTATTGGACTTCGAAGTACCTGAGCGACAGGAAGATGGTCACCAGCAGTTTCGAGTTGGAGAAGATCCTTGATTACAAGAAAAATGCTCGAAACAAGTGGTACTTTCTGTGCAGATGGAAAGGATTCGGTCCAGAAGAAGACAAATGGGAGCCAGCTTCAAGCTTTGTCCATGGGTATACGGACACTTTCATCAAGTTCCTGAAGAAGCACCCTGAGATTGACCGTGAGCTCTCGTTGATCAAAGATTGTGTCACCAAGGAAGACTTACAAGCACAAGAAGAAGCTCCAATCGTGGCAGAATCCATTCGAGACAAGATCTGATCAGAATTTAAATCGCCAAAACTTTCGAAAAGGTTTACGGTCTACATATACCCTTGGCATTGGGACAAAACAGTCCTGGCGCACCGTCTATGTGGTTCGATGAACAGATGATGGGACATTCTGGGATCATCCTGGTCATCATGTCCATCATTCTCATCATGGTCATCATGTGAATCATGTGCTTCATCGTAGATGATTCCCATCGGAAGTTCCGAAAGGCCTTTATCCTCAACCACGACGACACTCTCGTGTTTTGCTGTTGACTGTGCCCCTCTACTCGCCTTGGGAAGGACTTGTTCGAGTTTGTGCTCATTTCAGAGATTCTGGCACATGACTAAGTCTGATGCAGTTCATGTGTTTGACGGGTCTGCTGGGAATGTTATTTCAATCAGCTCTTACATTGAGACTGTTGGTTTGTTTTCCAATCGACCGCTGTCAAAGGGCTTATTAGGACCAAGTGAGGACGATGGTGTTCTTACTTGTGTCGACTCGCTGCTCATCTGTGGATTGTGTTGGAATCCCCCTCAGAATCAGCTCTAATTTGGCAAATTCCTGGTACCAAGCATTGGATGCTGATACATTCTGGAACTATAATGAGTCAATTACCCCTTCTGGCTCATACTGGATTAAACATGAAGCCCTGGAGACAATACTGACAGTGTGGTGATCACTCACTGGGTTTTCTTGGCTATCATTACTTACATGATTGAATTTCCATCATGGGAATCATCATCATCATGAGGCTTTGACCTGGATTGGCTATGAATGAGAACTGGAATTCCGTTCAGCACAACACACAGTATCTATCGACAATGAATTGGACCTATATTGGCTTGCTGTAGACTATGCCGTCTTCAATCTGTGTGCGATTCACTGATTTTGGTCTCAATTCAGTCACATTTTGTACCATAATCTGGCATCTGGTCTCATGACTGCAAATGACACCGACCAGTTTCACATATCTTGGACTCCATGAAGGGATACCCTATTTTTTGGACGCTCGACGACATGGCGACAGTCGTTTTCTGTTTTCTGGCAGTGGGATGTCAGATCCTGATTTCATCAACGATCATGGATCTTGATCATGCATGTACATTCTTCACTCAGACTTTCAATTTTCAATTTTTCGAGCTTGATCGAAGCTATTTCTGTGTGCCCTAAGGTACCTATGCGTTTCATTCAAGTCGATGGCCATCGCGAAACACAGATCTCAGCACAATTTTGCTCAATGCAGCTCAATTCAGCTCAATTTCTCACATTTTGTCATAGATTAGTCGGTTTTTCGTCACTTTTGCCGTTTCTTTCACTTCACTTGACCCAGCCTGACATACTGGCGTATGTTTTCAGAGGGGGAGTGTAACGGCAGCAGTGACAGCACTCAATTTATACATCAATGTGATCAGAATTTCAATGATTCTCAGATGTACATTAGTGCAGTAAATTTTCCGCTCGTTTTCATGTTTTCCGTTCGCCGCCAGATGTCGCCTGTGAGCGCGCGTCGAGTCGCATTTGTCTTTGGTGATTTCCCAATCGGATTTATTTGAATTATTTCAAATGATTTCACGTTGAGTCATTTATGTGCGATGGATGCACAATGAGATTCTATGTCTGCTCCATTTTTGTAGACCGGGTTTTCTGACTATTCATATTCCACCATGGAGTTCAATGGGCTCACAAGTGCTTCGCATATGTCGCTCCCAGAGGCTGGATATGGGTCTGAAGAGGGTCAGTTGGGTTCGGAGATATCAGGGGCACTGTCGGGCGTTACGACCCCTGGGGCATCAAGGCTACAGGCTTCGCAATTACTGACGCATTCCCGTGGGGGGCCGGCCACGGGACGCTGCGATGACACGCACAGGTGAGCAGGCACGCAAAGCACTACGCTCACAAGGGCATCAATACGCTCGTGTCATGTGACAAAGCGTTTCAGGATCCTTGCCACTCTGCAACAAGGGAACGAAAGTATGTACAGCAACACATCAGGATATGTACACATGGGGTTAAGACTGGACTGGGGTAAGTGCATCACAGGACAATAGACACTCAGTCCTAACTCGTATCCCAATCCCAGGTCCGACCCTCCCAGTGGCTGGTGGGGGCGGGGGCTCAAACACAACCCATGCCCTGCTCAGTCCGGACCCTGAAACCCTGCCAATAGGGCGGGGTTCCGCCCAGCCACAGGCGAATTCCTGGGAACCAAGGTGCTCCAAGGTCAACCGACAGTGGCTCCCTATGCTCCCTTAATGGCAGGTCCCACCTCCTCTCTGAGCCAGAGATATGGCCCCGCCATTATCACCCAGGAGTTGGTAGCTGAAAATGGGCTGTTTCAGCCCAAACTGAAATTAACTCAAAAATCCCCGAAATTGACCCCTCGTCCGGACATGTCAGAGGTAGGGACGAGGCAACTGACCCTATGCCCTTCCAGTATGAACTCCCTGGAACCCTCACCCAACCTGGTTCCCTCTGAGGTCCCGGCATCAGGGCACCACGGGTTCGTCTAGTGGGGTCATGATGCCAAAATCACCAAAATTGGCGTCATCCCCACGCGTGGCCCGCCCGGCCAGGGCAAGGCCAATGGCTCACAGGTCGGGAGGCAGGATCTAGGACTTCTATCTGAGTGTACAACTTGAAATTAGGTCCGGACTCCTTGTAGGCATAGAGAAATGGGGCCGCCAATTGACCACACGGAAGGGGGAAATTGGGGTCCCAAAATGGGGTCATTTTGGCTGCTCGAAATGAGCCAAAATTCGGGGTGCTCCCAATAGTGTATCTCCACGCCGGCTTGGAGATCAGATCCGCCATTCCATACGCAATCTACCGGGAGTCCAACAGAGACTCCCATGCCCTTGGCTCTCAAAGATCTCCATGCCGCTTGGCGTGGTGACAATCCCAATCGGGTCCACAAATGCCAAAATGGCAAAATTGCCCACACTCACTTTGGGCTAGCGCCTTAACGAAGGGTGCTCCGCTTCACCCACGTGGTGTGTGAACCATGGGGACCAATATGCATAACACCCATGTCATATATGGTCCATTGGTCCATGCGTCCGGCGTGCACGGGTGGGCTCAACATAGTGCACGGCGGGCAGCAAAAGTGGAAAATTGCTCAAAATGGCCAAAAATGCGCACACTCATGGTTGGGGCAAATGAGGCACATGCCTGACTCAGACCGGAGTGTGCCATAGGATTGGTATCACGTCATATGTGTCCAACATATCTTTTGGGCGTCGCCCAACTCCTCAGGTTTTGGGAATGGCAGGGTCGCCAAGTGAGCCCATGATTTGGGATAGTCCCAAATCGCCAACATGGCGGCCACGGTATGCCAAGCCCAAGAGGAGTTATTCGCCGGGTCCAAGATATGTTGGGCACCGAAGTATGTACCCTCATAACATACTTGATTCATGATGTCAATTGAGTGCAACGTTGAGATACACGGTCGCCACTTGACATCATGACGGGCCAAAGACGGCAAAATTGGCATATAGACACACAAAAGTGCCTTGAAAGGCGCACAATTATATTATAATATCTTCGGCTTGGATCATGCAATCAACTAAATCTTCTAAACACAATGACTTGACACCAATGACCTTCGATTCCACATATGTGCTCCACTTGGGGCGCTTTGAAAGGTTACGAGCGCTGCCTTCCAAGTGGGCACATGAGAATATGGAGAATTGCAAAACACACACCTTGCTCCCAACGCATCGCTTCGGGATCGCCACACAAGCTTCCCTTCACGAAGGTTAGGCTTGCAATTGATCGTAGGGAGTATGGAGAAGGGGCTTGCACAATATGAGGTCCATTGGCGGGCTTGGCTTGGAGCGATGGACCCGCCAAATGGGCACGCAACACAACACAAGGCACATACTCCATATTGCCCAAAAAGGCAGCTCCCCCCACGATATGTCATGCCCCTCCAAGGGCATAACTTTGTGTCAATCGCTCATAGGAAATCAAGGAGAGTTCCTATGCAACACCAACACTTGCGCGCTACACTCGAAAGTTATCTTAACGCACGCAATATCATGGCCATAGAGTTACAACGCAAACTCTACCCTCTTGACCATGATCCATTACACTAGCGCGCACGTGTGGAGACGCAAGGCATATAAAGCTTCCTAAATTACGTCGGGAGTATTGTGAATATATCCCACGTTTCCTTATTGTCATTCCTCGCAAGCAACACGAGATATGACCTTCACAAGTGGCCTCACGAATCAACTTCATTTTGCCCATATCTTTAAGACAAATGGAGGGCAGGATAAAAGGAAAGTTGATTTGTGCATAGGGAGGAACGTAGGTCCACTCGAAAGAGGTCAAATCAAGTGCGGGGATGTCGAAGTCGAAAATCCGATTTCGACATTCTGAAAAATTCGGATTAAGGTTGCGAGTGTAGAATGTGAAAATTGCGGATGCATCAACGCAATTCCTGAAGACTTTAGAGCCTTCGTCACGGATAGCGTTAAAATTTCCATTATAAACAGTTAAACTGGCGGTTACGGTAAAGTCGCGATCCAACCGCCAGCAGTCAAAACAGTGAGTATCAGAACGGAAGCGTAAAAATTGACGGAAACAATATGAAAATAAAACCCTGTTGATTCCTGATATTCTGATACACAAATCTCCGCTGGCGGTGCATCGGTTGCCGATGCGGGGCTTTACGGCACGGAACACGCTCCCGCCGGGCTCGCACCGGGCGTCAACGGGCGCCTTCCGTACATGGGGTTAGTGGACCGGAGACCGGTCTTCCCTTCCGTACATGGGGTTAGTGGACCGGAGACCGGTTGTATGCCCTAACCTAGCCATGGGGTTCTGGGTACCGCTTCACCCCCCTCCTTAGAGCAAACCCTGGGGGGGGCGCGATAACACCCACGCATGGCAGCGTCTACCCAGGACCATTTCCTGAAGGGGGGGTGTTACATCCTCACTTCAGGCTGGTTCGCAGGTTAGGCTGTCAATCCCCACAGTAAAACAGGTATGATGTTGTAAAAGCTTGTAGCGCATGTATAGTATCAAGTAACAAGTCCCGGGTCCTGGCGGCGATTGTTCGGCATCCAAAGGACCCGTTAACCCATACCAGGCGCACCGGGTGCCAGCTGCTACGGTCACCACCACAGTGGCAGTGGCACACACGGCCAACATAGGCGACACACGACGACCGAGGTGGTCCCACAGGTCGAGAGCGACCACAAAGATCCATCAGGCTACCCCAAGCTTCCCAAGGCCCGCCGACTGGGGAGAGTCCCCTCGGGTCCTTCCTCGGGCGCACCATGTCCATATCCATACGACGCGAGTCCAGAGTGATACAGCCGAACTCCTTAAGGGATCTTAAGGGAGCTCCTCCTTAAGGGATCGGGCATCAAGGCCGTCTTTTCCCTCGCCCTATTACCACGAAGGCCATACATGAGGGAGTCCTCATGCAGTGTGGGCGGAGGCGTCGACTCCTCAAACCACCAGTTTCCCAGGCAGACTGACCGAGGTCAGGAGCACCGGAGGCCGCCATCCGACTGCAAGTGCGTCTGCGAATCGGTAGGCTCACACTGGGACTGACAGTGGCGGACCGCTGGGAGTGTAGTCAGGCAACTGGGCTTCCCGCCTGGCGCCATCAGGATCTCCACATTACAGCGAATAGGGCAACACGGTATCAAGAGCACTCAAACAGTAGAATCTGTACTCAGGTACTGGTCCAGGCTGGACCAGGCTGTAAGAGCATGTACACGGCGACTCAAGGCGCCTTTGTATACGATTCGCATCCCTTCGGGGGAAAAACAGTCCACATCTCAGTGATGGGCCGACAAGACTCAACATACAGATGCACATATCCTGGGGGATAGAAAAACAGGCAATAAACAGGTAAGCAGGCGTGTAAACGTACTCTGGACAGAGTGCCAAACCACGCCCTGGTTAGGATAAGGCATATGCAGGAGGGTGGACAGGAAAACGCCTGAGTCCAGGCCATATATAGTCTGCAGACACACGTCGACTGGTCTGGATTCCGCAAGTGCCATGGAACCAGACCACACACCAAAAAATCGCAATGCCGATGACAGCGGCATCCGTTGCGCAACGTCGTATGGGCTTCAAGGCCCCAAGAGCTCAAAAATATGAAGGTCAGTCGCCCTACCTGGTTTCCCAATAATTCAGCAGGTGGGGAGTGACGAATAGAATTGGAGAGAGGGGCCATCCTCCTCTGGATTCAGCAGGGGGGGGGTATATGGCCACTCTGTCACCGAAAGATGGAAGAGAGCAAGCAAGTGAGGGACGATTCGTCGGCCTCACAAGCGCTCAAAACGCATCAGGGGAGAGCTCAGGGCGCTGATCAGGCATCCCTGGCTGCAATCGCCCGGGTGAGTGCTGCCAAGTCCGAAACGTGGATCTTGGTCTTGTGCTTGCGGATGTACTCCATGAAGGGAGTATTGACCCGCGGCACAAACGAGGAGACGGGTTCCCAGGTGTCGTGGGACGGCCCATAGCCTCGCCAACGAACCTTGAACTCCAGGCCTCCGGGTGCCGAGGCCTTCGGACGCTGAGCCAGGATCCCCTCGACTGTATAGTCGTCCTGCTCAGCATAGTCGTCGTCCGAATCGGCCTCATGTGCGGCATAGCTCAGAGACACATGCTGGCCACGGAGGTCGGGTTCCCGCACACGGAGTTGACTCTCGTGGCGCTCCCGGAACTGTCCGTGACCCACCTTGATGCGGTAGGTGTCCCCACCAATCCTGCGGACCACCTCGCCGGGTGTGAACCAGGTTTTGGTGCGGTGGGTGCCCATAGGGCGGGGTCTGATCACCCACACCGGGTCTCCCACCCTGAACTTCTGCGCTGTCGAGCTCGGGGCGGACTTCTGACGCTCAGCATGCTCCCTCTCGAGCTGCTGGCGGATGTCCCGCGCCGTTTGCTCTTGCCGCGCGAAGAATTCCTTGGCATCCATAGCCATGCCATCACCAGACAAGGGAAGTCCTCTGCCCAGGGGGTCCCTGCCGAACAGAATCTGGTGAGGGGACAAACCGCCCGGAGTGGGGGTGTCATGATGGGCCTTCAGAGCAGGCCACATCTCCTCAAACCAGTTCCGACGTGGATTGGTGATGTGGATCTTGCGCCGCTTCTCAAACAGCTGCCGTCCAGCCACTTCAGCACGGCCGTTAGACCGGCTGAGATAGGCGACGCTCTTGGCGTGACGTATTCCCATGAGGGAACACATAGCCTTGAACCAGCCACCAGTAAACTGGGGCCCTCGGTCACTGCAAATGGTGCGGGGGATGTCAAAGACGGTCAGCCAATGACGAATCATCATGACTGCCACTTCCTTGGCAAGCAACCCCTTTTTGCGTGCCGGAACGGCTACAACGTAGCCGCTGTGGCGGTCCACACAGAGAACCACACAGTCAAAGGTCTCCTTGCCAATGTGCACTTCGGGCATGGAGAAGACGTCCATGGCCACGCTCTCCATGGGCTGGTCAGGAACCGGGGTCCATTGGGCTTCACCCTTGACGTTCCGGTTGTCGGGATTGCAGGCCTGACAGACCGAGCAACCCTTCCTGACCTTCTTGATGGCGGTGTAGAGAACGATATGGTCGATCTCGAACCGACGCTGCATGTCAAGGGCTTGCTTCTTGACCCCTGGGTGCAGCATGTGGTGGTGCCAAGCTTCACAAAGCTCGAGCACCCGGGACTCCGGTACTAGCAGCTTACCATTCCGGTAGAGCTTGCCATCTTCCTCGGTCAGCCCCTTTGGCCACTTCTGCCCGTCGTCAGGGTCGGTCACAGCCCTATACTCCGCCGCAAAGGCCTCAGACTTGGCGTAGTCGTCGGTCCAGGTTTCCTGGAGGCAAGACTCCGGGAAGAGGTGCTTGTCGGACTCAGCTCCCTCCGGGGCGAGTACACTGACCGCTCTGCTCACCCTCGACGCGAGGGGGGCATCCGCAGCCATGACGACGACGCATTTAACACCCTCCTCCTCCATCAGGCGCTCCATCTCGATGATCCTCTTGGCTTCAGCGGTCTCAGCCTCATCGCCATGGGCAGAGATATCCGTCATGCCCTTGCTGGCGGGATAGGCCCACCTACTGAGACAGTCCGCCACGGTGTTATCCTTTCCAGGAATATAAACAACCGTAAGGTCGAACTTGGCCAAGGTCTCATGCCATCTTGCCCGTCGGGAGGCGGGACCTGAGGGGGTGTCCACGTGCTCCTTGTGCCACGACTGCAGACTCTGATGGTCGGTGCAGACGGTGACGGGATGGAGGGCTATGTACCCAGCCAATTTTCTGAGAGCCATGACGATGGCATACGCCTCCTTTTCACGGGGCGTCCACGTCCGTCTCTGGCCTTCCGCCAGGACTCGGCTCCAGAAGGCCACGGGCACGTGCCTCCCGTCGTCAAGCACTTGCTCCAACACAGCGCCAATGGCGTAGTCGGAAGCGTCGGTGCGCAGGACGAACCCTCGGTCGGGATCCACGAGGTGCAGACCCACTGCGGATAGCAGCGCCTGCTTCATCCCCTCAAAGGCACGGTCGGACTCAGCTGTCCAGACCAGAGCCTTCTTGGACCCCTTCTTGGTCTCCTCTCGGTTGCCCTTGAGCATGGTCGTCATGGGGGCTGCATACTCGGCATACATTTTGATATACCCCGAGTAGTAGTTGCAGAACCCCAGATACGCCCGTAGCTCAGAGACCGTCTTGGGCTTTTCCCAGTGCTCAATCGCAGCCACCTTGCCGGGTATGGGCTTTCGCTGCCCGTTCCCGACTACGTGGCCAGCGAAGACCACCTCGCTTACCGCCATGGTGGCCTTGTCACTGCTGCCCGTGAGTTTGTGCCGAACCAGAAGGTCCAGCACTCGAGTGACGTCCCTCTCGTGTGCCTCCAGGAGCTCCTCGTAGCTCATACTGGGGTCCCCGGACGCGATGTTCACGTCGTCCACGAAGGGGTCCGCACAGTCACGCACCGGCTCAAGCAGGTTCTCCAGCATCCGCTGAAAAGCCGCATTGCCGTTGGTAACGCCCATGGGCATCACCTTCCACTGGAGAGGTCCAAGTGGGGTGCTCATGGCTGTGCAGGCACGGGACTCCTCGGCGAGAGGCATCTGATGATAACCATGTTTCAGGTCAATCACCGTGAAGATCCTCCGCCGGTGTTGCTTTTGCAGCATGTCCTCAATGAGGGGCAGCGTATAGCTGTCGTGCTGCGTTTAGGCGTTCAGGCCGCGGTAGTTGACCACGAGCCGCCACTCAGCGGCAACCTTCTTGGGGACGACGAAGCACGGAGAGGCCCATTCGGAGTGGCACGGCTCGAGCCAGCCTCTCTGGATGAAGTCACGGAGGATCTTCTCCATGGCCTCTTTCCTCTCGCCCCTCAGGGCAAACTCCCGTTGCCGATACACACGGGGGTCCTGCTTCAGTCGTAATTTGGCCTCGCCATACGGTCCACGCACCGGTGGGGGAAACACAGGCTTACCGCTGAAGAAGGTATCCCCATACTTCTGCTCCAGCCTGGCCCTCAATGCCTGAATCTTGGGGCAATCGTCGGACTCCGCCTTGGCTTTTCCGGGCACTTGAACAACGGAGCTTACTTGAGGGGTAGCTACTCCGCTCGTCTTCAGCTCAGGCGGTCTTCCCAGGTGGCCCAAGGGGCCATCTCTGGTCTTGCCTCGGAATAGATCGCCGTAGGTGGGTGGGTTACCCCCGATTGGCTCGTCCTGGCTGGACAGGTGGTCCAGTAGGCTCCTTACGAAGGTATCTCCATCGTAGGAACCAGAGACGATCGAGTCCACTTCCCACCAGGCTTTGTCCTGGCCTTTGCCCTCACGCTGGTTTCCCCAGTCGTGAAAGGGCTGATCCATATACCCCTGAACCAGATCCCACTCCTCTTCAGTGAGGGGGTCTTCCGATTCCGATTCTTCGATGTCAACAGGGGGAACCGCAAAGCATTGCTGCCAGGGCTCTGCTATGATGCGGTTGACACACACGAAGTCCGTGGCGTCGGCCTGATCAAGGCCCCCATCCACATAGTGGAATTCTGTTGGCCATCTCTGGGGTGGCATGGGCTGTCCCTTAGCGTCCTGATAGACAGTCTCTCCAGCCGGTAGGACGACCTTGTTTAAGGTCATGTTGGTCAATGAGGCTACCCAATGTCGGGTACTTTCCTCCTCGGTGCATCCCATAGGAACAACCAGCACTGCCTTGGAGCGGTCCTTGCAAATCTTCGCTATCGCTCTTGGAATGTCCCAACGGGGGCAATGGATCCACATCAATCCCTGATGCGGACCCCAGTGCTTCTTCCACGCGGAGTCCTGTGCGCTCCAGTACTTCTCACACACCCGCAGATGGGCGGAGGTTCCTGAAGAGAACGCATCCAGGGCCAGATCCGAAGCTCCCAAGTCCGCGACAACTCGGCTCGCCACTTCCGGCCTTACGCCGTACTCCTGGTTTGCAGGACCAGTTGGCTCAGTGTCCAGCGCGGCCACTTCGAGCTGATTGCGTTCGGGGTGGATCCATTGACATTCCACATGGTGCTCAGGTGACGAAAGCCACGAGAGTTGGTCGTCCTGGTACAGGGTCATGGAGGCCTGGGCCGGGAGGACGCCGGAGTCCGTCTCCATCATGAAGTCGTACCCAACGATCATGTCCCAGTCCATCTCGGCCTCGTAGAAGCGACCGTGCAGGAGGATTTCCTTGCCGAGGTCTGGGCGGCTCAGCTCACGATGGTTCACGAACTGCAGCCCGATGGCCGCTTCCTTCGTGCCTCCCACCATGTACTGGCCGTTCGCCACCTTCAGCCTGACAGGTTTCCGACTGTCGGTCAGACACTCTGGTGGAAGTAGGCCAGCCTTGACCAAGCTGACTTGAGCTCCCGTGTCGACCAACACGTCGAAAACCTTTTCCACTTCCCCGCATAAGGCACCGACCTTAAGATACAACTGCCGCTCGCGACCGACACGGCGCACGGCGTGCAAACTCAGGATCTCCGGCCGCTCCAGAAGCTCAACAAGCGACTGGTGCAGGTCGTGGACAATGGGCTCAGGCTGCCGATCTGCAGCATCCAGCTGCGGTCCGGGTGATGTTCCGATACTCTCGGATAGATCTTGAAGTACATCAAACACATTCTTGGTCGCGAAGGACGGACGGGTGCAAGGGTTCGTGCCTTCACTTGCCCTCACCCCGCCTCCGCGGCTGGGTGCCGGACCGGGCCTTCCGCCCGCGGCAGTCCCCTTGTGCTTATGGACTCCCGACTGGGATGGTTCGGCGCTTCCCACGTCACCATCCTGCGACCGCCCTAGCTGGGGCCCTTGGCTGCAGGGGCCTCGCTAGGGGGCGTCGGTTGTGGAAGAAGGGGTGTTCTCCTCCGCATCAACCTCGTTGACGCCCTTCTTCCTTCTTTCGCTGCGAGTAGGCTTCTTGTCCTTGTCCTTGTTCTGGTTGTTCTGGTTGTTCTCCTTGTTCTTGTTGTCCGACCTGGGGACCCAGTTCCTCTTGATCTCCTGGATCTCCTTGGCCAACTCAGTCCCCTGCGACACCAGCTTGGAGAGCTCGTCCCTGTCCACCTCCACCTTGGCTTCCCGGATACCCGCGGCCGCACGCTTCTTCGACCCGTGCGCCTTCTTGTAAGCCTCCGTGTCGGCTTGGTGGATGGGGCATGTCCGGTGGTCATGGTTGAAGCCTTTCTTCCTCCCATAACACACGAAACAGCCCTGAGGGTGAGCTCGTATGAACTCCCCAAAGGACAGCGGAGGGTCGCCAATACGGCGAGGGTCCCTCTTCTCCTGCTTCCTCCAACCCTGCTGCCGGGGCTTCCAGTTTCCCGGCTTGCTCCCCACGCTCAGGTTCTTGGCCACGAAGGCACAAACGGCTACCTCGGCGGGCTCATCGTCGTCGTCATCGTCGACGAGAGTCTCATCGCCGCAGGCTCCCGCTGGGTCCATGGCAGCTTCCCCGCCAGGTCCCTCGCCAACGTAGTTGACGTCGCGGTCGCCGGGCCTCAACCCGCGGGTGTGGTGGAGGTTTCGGTACTCCTTGAGTACTTCCTCGCCAACCCACTGGAGGATCTCGTCGCAGCTCATCCGCGCCGGGATGGGCTGCAGACAGATGGTCTGGCCGCTCAACTCACACTCGTCAAGGCGCCACATCGCGGTCTTCTCGCGATCGCCCGAGACGGTGATGAGGAGAGCGTTCCGCAGGGAGTGCCGTTTGACATCCCGGGCCACGTTCTTCTTCGTCCAAGCCACCACGTTCGTATGATACTCTTTGGGGAGCATCATCTTGACCGTGTGGTTGGACTTGGCCCGCTTGGACTCCTCCTTGGTGACCCTCTTGATCCATGCTTCCGGCAGCATGGAGAGCAGGCGAGCCTGCTCGTCAGCCTCGTTTCAATCCTCCACGTTGCGGCGGAAGAGGGTGTATTTCCCTCGGAAGTCACGCCAATCTCGTAGGCGGATCTCCCGTCCATCATGCTCAAGCTTGATGGACTTCCAGCGCTTGGCCGCCACCTGCGGAGCGTCCACCCGCTCCTGCTCGTTGAGCCACTTCTTGGCTTCCTTGAGGGTCTTGATTCTCCCCTCCTTGGTCGCCACGAAGTATAGCTCTCCGAGCACTTCCGGCAGGCGGTACCTGAACCGTCTGAAGACATATCTCTCCGCATCCGCGGGAGGCAGGTCTTCAGTGACGGTCAGCCCCCAATCGTCCAGCTTCTCCAAGAAGCGGTCGAGGTTGAGGGGGTTGTCATCGTACATGGGGGGCTTGATGTCCTTCAAGTCTTCCCACACGGCGGCATCCGCGGCCTTAGAGACCATGAACGCCGGCCGCGAGGTCGACCGAGGTTCCCATCGGCCTCGCCCACGGACTCCCACGGCCGCCACGTCCATCTCCTCCATGGAATCCCTGTGGCTACGCCGCGGTTCCTCCATGTACGCTGGACATAGATGTTCACGCCGTACTCCTTCCATGTACGCATCCTCATCACGGCGCCGGCGGCTGCGTTCAGCGGCCTCCCGTCGTACACCACGCGGCGGGCTGATGTCGAACTCCTCCAGGTCCAGGTCCAGATCCTCACCTTCGCCGACATCCCACTCCACGTCTCCTCTGGGGACCTCATCCCTGAGTCCACCATAACGTCCACCAGCCATTGGGATTGGCTCCAGGGCTGGTGCGGGGCGCCGGGGGCGTACCGGTGTCGGAGGTGGAGCACGGCGGTTGCGGTACTCCGCGCTGAGCCACTCATCACGCCAACCCTCACTGCCACTGCCGGGCGGCACGCGCTCGTTGCGGCGGCCCGCGCTGTGGTGAGAGGGGGCGGTGAGAGAGGGGGCACTGGCGCTGGGGCGACTCCTGGGGGCTCCGCCGGGGGCGTGGGGTCTGCCTGGACCTGGTCCGGGTCCCCAGCCGTCGTCCGACGAGCCAGAATCCAGGGGTGGGTGGTCGCTGCCGACGCTCCCACGGGCTTCCAGCGCGTCCAGCCTCTGCTGCAGGCCGCTGATGACCGTGTTCACCTGCCTGGTCTCGGCCCTGGCGATGTCCAGCTCTTTCTGCGCGCGCGCGGCGACCTTGGAGATGCGAGCCATCTCGCCCTTGCCCGTGTCTACCTCGCACTCGAGGGAAAAGACCCTCCTGCGGAGGTAGACAATCCACCGCCAGGCGGTATCCGGGTCGCCGTTCCCTGGTGGGTCGTCGGAGTCCCCAGGGGGTCCTCCAGGAGGGCCTCCGCCGGGTCCGCCCGGTCCAGGGGGTCCTCCCCCGCCCGGTGGTCCGCCTCCAGGGGGTCCACTTGGTGGGCGTCCTCCAGGGGGTCCTGATGGTCCTCCGCCAGGGGGTCCCGGTGGGTCTCCGCCGGGTCGCCTCGGTGGGTCCGAGGATGGGCGCTTCTTCGTGATGCCGAAGTCCATGTCGTCATCCTCGTCCATGTCGCCCCACCTGGGCGTCTCGGTCTCGGAAGACTCCGAGCTCCGGTAGGGAGGAGGGAGATCCTCATCCTCATCTTCCGGTTCCATGGGGACGTCTCCGCCTCCTCCGCCCGTCCAAGCCACCACTTGGCGATGTCGGCGGCCTCGTTCATCCCCGTCACTGGCGGTGAAGAAGGGGTCACTGTCGTGGGGGTGTCCACCCGCTGGCCTCCGCGGCCTCTCGGGGGTCTTCCCCTTGCCCTTCCTCCGTCGATGGGCGGTGGGGCCACTGCTCCCACTGCTGCCCGTGTCCGCCTCATCCAGCGTCATCTTGGAGGAGGGGTCCCCTTCGAAAAGCTTTTGAAAGGTCTCCACTCGTGATCCTCCCGGGGGAGTCTCGCGGCGGAGTTTGGCCTCTGCCTCCTCCATTGCGGCGGCGGTGGCTGCGGCAGCCCGCACTTCGGCTTCCTCCCGAGCACGAGCCGCCTCGGCCTCCCGGGCCTGCTGCAGCCGCGCCTTCTGCGCTTCTAACGCCGCCAGCTCCGCCTCTGTCTTGGCCTTCTCCTCAGCGACCTTCCGTCGCGCGGCCTCGATGGCGTCCTTCTTGGCGGCGTCCGCCTGGGCCTTAGCCGTCGCTTCGGCGTGGGCCCTTTCCTCCGCCTCCTTCTGTGCCCTCCCTTGGGCAAGCGCCTCTTCCAGCGCCCTCACCTCGGCCTCCTTGCAGGCAATGGCCTCCTGCGTCAGGCGGGCTTCCTCGTCGGCTGCCGCCAATTCACCGTTGACCTGGGCGGTCGCTGCCCCATGGGCGGCTACGGCCGTGAGTCCGGCCGCAATGGCCGCCACGGTCTGGGCGTGGATGGCCATGCCATGCGCCCACTCCGCAGCCTCCTCCTGGGCGATGCCGACGGCGCCCTCCACGGCAGCGCTGTGCTGCCTGGCCCGTTGCCGGGCAACCCGAAGGTTGCAGGGCACCCCACAGGCGCGCTCACAGGCGCGCGCCACGTCCCTGTCGGGAGCGACGCTGCTGCTGGAGCTGGCCTGGTCGGCCGGCATCCTCCCGCGGTGGGCCGACTCCACGTCGCTGCTGGGGCCTGCTGGGGCCTGCTGGGGCCTCAGGAGCAGCGGACGGGGCTTGGCCTTGGTCTGCCTGGCGACTTGGATGAAGTCGCCGAGGGTGGCATGGCCGGGTTGATGACCACCATTGGCCCGTTGGGGACTGGGGGCTGGGGTTCCGCCCTTGGTGCCTTGGGCGGCTTCGGCGGCCAGGGAGTCCTGGTACTCCCGCCACTTCCGGTCCCTCTTCCTGTCCCTGGCGGACCGCTTCTCCTTCCCCGGAGACGCGCTGCTGCTGCCCTGCAGCCTCCGCTCGCTCCCCGGTTCCGGGAAGTTCTTCTCGATCATGACCCACATGGAGACGTTGATCGAGGCGCCCGACGGGTAGGCGTTGGGGTCCTCGTCCTCCTCAATCCCGTCGGGGCGCAGGCCTTCGCCAGGCCTGTCCGGCCGGGTCCACGTCCTCCAGCGCCTCTGCTGGAAGCGGAAGGCGAACCCTTCCGCCCGCAGCCAGTCCTCCGGGGCCTGCAGGCGGTCGGGGGCGATGTCCGTGCGGAGCGTCCGACCGCCTTCGCACTGGGGGTGGCTGTGGCGGTAGTGCTGGTCCCAGACCAACCCACGCAGCAGGCGTGCCGCATGGGGGTGGGGCCGCGGCCACGTCCTGCCCGCTTCCTGCCAGTTTACCATGGCAGCGGGGGGCGTACTTGGTCTTGAGGTCCTTGGTGTGCACTCGTTCCACTCAACAAACTGGTGGTGGTTGTTGAGGCGGGTGCTGCAGCACTGGATTGGGAGTGCGGCTGGTGCTGGTCAGCCGGTGGTTGTGGAGGTGGTTGGCGCGGCCTTGCTGGTCGGCCGATGGGACTCGCTGATGCAGGAGTCCTGGTCAGTCCACTTCCTTCACGGTCGCGGCGCGGTCAGGGCGATGCTCTGGACGGCGCTGCGGGCTCCGTGACGAACTCGGCGCTGTCGCTGGGCGGCGCTGCGAGCCGCTGCGCTGCGCTGCGAGCTGCTGCGCTGCGCTGCGAGCTGCGAGCCGCGAGCTGCTGCGCCGCGCTGCTCGGGGTCGGTGGCCCCGAGTGGCACGCGAGGGCTGGGTAACCCCGCGGCGGTGAAACGCTTTTGACGCGTTCCCGTGGGGGGCCGGCCACGGGACGCTGCGATGACACGCACAGGTGAGCAGGCAGGCAAAGCACTACGCTCACAAGGGCATCAATACGCTCGTGTCATGTGACAAAGCGTTTCAGGATCCTTGCCACTCTGCAACAAGGGAACGAAAGTATGTACAGCAACACATC
Source organism: Eutreptiella sp. 'Long Island Sound 2002' (assembly GCA_964036045.1). Classification (NCBI taxonomy): domain Eukaryota; phylum Euglenozoa; class Euglenophyceae; order Eutreptiales; family Eutreptiaceae; genus Eutreptiella; species Eutreptiella sp. 'Long Island Sound 2002'. The sequence goes on along the minus strand of OZ038382.1, from coordinate 8,972,538 downwards.
AGGATATGTACACATGGGGTTAAGACTGGACTGGGGTAAGGGCATCACAGGACAATAGACACTCAGTCCTAACTCGTATCCCAATCCCAGGTCCGACCCTTTCAGTGGCTGGTGGGGGCGGGGGCTCAAACACAACCCATGCCCTGCTCAGTCCGGACCCTGAAACCCTGCCAATAGGGGGGGTGTCACGCCCAGCCACAGGCGAATTCCTGGGAACCAAGGTGCTCCAAGGTCAACCGACAGTAGCTCCCCATGCTCCCTTAATGGCAGGTCCCACCTCCTCTCTGAGCGAGAGATATGGCCCCGCCATTATCACCCTGGAGTTGGTAGCTGAAAATGGGCTGTTTCAGCCCAAACTGAAATTAACTCAAAAATCCCCAAAATTGACCCCTCGTCTGGACATGTCAGAGGTAGGGACGAGGCAACTGACCCTATGCCCTTCCAGTATGAACTCCCTGGAACCCTCACCCAACCTGGTTCCCTCTGAGGTCCCGGCATCAGGGCACCACGGGTTCGTCAAGTGGGGTCATGATGCCAAAATCACCAAAATTGGCGTCATTCCCACGCGTGGCTCGCCCGGCCAGGGCAAGGCCAATGGCTCACAGGTCAGGAGGCAGGACCTGGGACTTATATCTGAGTGTACAACTTGAAATTAGGTCCGGGCTCCTTGTAGGCATAGAGAAATGGGGCCGCCAATTGACCACACGGAAGGGGGAAATTGGGGTCCCAAAATGGGGTCATTTTGGCTGCTCGAAATGAGCCAAAATTCGGGGTGCTCCCAATAGTGTATCTCCACGCCGGCTTGGAGATCGATCCGCCATTCCATACGCAATCTACCGGGAGTCCAACGGAGACTCCCATGCCCTTGGCTCTCAAAGATCTCCATGCCGCTTGGCGTGGTGACGATCCCAATCGGGTCCACAAATGCCAAAATGGCAAAATTGCCCACACTCACTTTGGGCTAGCGCCTTAACGAAGGGTGCTCCGCTTCACCCACGTGGTGTGTGAACCATGGGGACCAATATGCATAACACCCATGTCATATATGGTCCATTGGTCCATGCGTCCGGCGTGCACGGGTGGGCTCAACATAGTGCACGGCGGGCAGCAAAAGTGGAAAATTGCTCAAAATGGCCAAAAATGCGCACACTCATGGTTGGGGCAAATGAGGCACATGCCCGACTCAGACCGGTGTGTGCCATAGGATTGGTATCAAGTCATATGTGTCCAACATATCTTTTGGGCGTCGCCCAACTCCTCAGGTTTTGGGAATGGCAGGGTCGCCAAGTGAGCCCATGATTTGGGATAGTCCCAAATCGCCAACATGGCGGCCACGGTATGCCAAGCCCAAGAGGAGTTATTCGCCGGGTCCAAGATATGTTGGGCACCGAAGTATGTACCCTCATGACATACTTGATTCATGATGTCAATTGAGTGCAACGTTGAGATACACAGTCGCCACTTGACATCATGACGGGCCAAAAACGGCAAAATTGGCATATAGACACACAAAAGTGCCTTGAAAGGCGCACAATTATATTATAATATCTTCGGCTTGGATCGTGCAATCAACTAATCCTTCTAAACACAATGACTTGACACCAATGACCTTCGATTCCACATATGTGCTCCACTTGGGGCGCTTTGAAAGGTTACGAGCGCTGCCTTCCAAGTGGGCACATGAGAATATGGAGAATCGCAAAACACACACCTTGCTCCCAACGCATCGCTTCGGGATCGCCACACAAGCTTCCCTTCACGAAGGTTAGGCTTGCAATTGATCGTAGGGAGTATGGAGAAGGGGCTTGCACAATACGAGGTCCATTGGCGGGCTTGGCTTGGAGTGATGGACCCGCCAAATGGGCACGCAACACAACACAAGGCACATACTCCATATTGCCCAAAAAGGCAGCCCCCCCCACGATATGTCATGCCCCTCCAAGGGCATAACTTTGTGTCAATCGCTCATAGGAAATCAAGGAGAGTTCCTATGCAACACCAACACTTGCGCGCTACACTCGAAAGTTATCTTAACGCACGCAATATCATGGCCATAGAGTTACAACGCAAACTCTACCCTCTTGACCATGATCCATTACACTAGCGCGCACGTGTGGAGACGCAAGGCATATAAAGCTTCCTAAATTACGTCGGGAGTATTGTGAATACATCCCACGTTTCCTTATTGTCATTCCTCGCAAGCAACACGAGATATGACCTTCACAAGTGGCCTCACGAATCAACTTCATTTTGCCCATATCTTTAAGACAAATGGAGGGCAGGATAAAAGGAAAGTTGATTTGTGCATAGGGAAGCACGTAGGTCCACTCGAAAGAGGTCAAATCAAGTGCGGGGATGTCGAAGTCGAAAATCCGATTTCGACATTCTGAAAAATTCGGATTAAGGTTGCGAGTGTAGAATGTGAAAATTGCGGATGCATCAACGCAATTCCTGAAGACTTTAGAGCCTTCGTCACGGATAGCGTTAAAATTTCCATTGTAAACAGTTAAACTGGCGGTTACGGTAAAGTCGCGATCCAACCGCCAGCAGTCAAAACAGTGAGTATCAGAACGGAAGCGTAAAAATTGACGGAAACAATATGAAAAAAAAACCCTGTTGATTCCTGATATTCTGATACACAAATTTCCGCTGGCGGTGCATCGGTTGCCGATGCGGGGCTTTACGGCACGGAACACGCTCCCGCCGGGCTCGCACCGGGCGTCAACGGGCGCCTTCCGTACATGGGGTTAGTGGACCGGAGACCGGTCTTCCCTTCCGTACATGGGGTTAGTGGACCGGAGACCGGTTGTATGCCCTAACCTAGCCATGGGGTTCTGGGTACCGCTTCATTACAAGAAAGATCCGCCACTATGCAGCGGTTACAGCCAGTTGTCCGGGTTGGCCCAGTCCCCTTTTTTGTAGAGGGGACGGACAACTTTTTCACCAGTCTGGTGGCAGGGGGGTCTGCCCCGTGACGATGTCCGAGAGGCGGTGGGCGAGGATGTGGAGGAAGTGGGAAGGGAGGTGGTAGTATGCCTCCGCAGGGAGGCCGTCGGAGCCCGGGGTTTTGTGTTGCCGGAGACTGTGGATGGCCTTCCAGACTTTGTGGATGGTGAAGGGGTGTTTTTCCAGTTGCCTCCTCTGGGCGTGGTTGAAGACCTGAGGGAGTCGGTCGACTTTGTTTCCGGTGTCCGTGTCCAGTGTGTCCTGGGTGGGTGTGTGTTGATGGAGGAAGCTGTCTTTGGTGGCTTGAAGCACGGTGGCTGGGTCGTTGGTGAGGGAGCCGTCCTCCTGCCTGACCGTGGTGATGGTGCGGTGGCCGGTGTTGGTAATGGTGTTGTTGAGGTGGCGGATGGCCTTGTAGGGGAGTTCATGTTGCGCATACCGTTCGTGCTCTTGGGCGATGCGCTGTTGCCTGTGGATGTGCCACTGTTGCAGGTCCGCCCTGATGTGGGCTATCTGTGTCCTGCAGTGGTGTATGTGGCGGCGGGTTTGCGGGGTGTCGATGTGGAGGAGGGTCGCCAGTTGTTGCTTTGCACGCCAGAGGTCATGGAGCATGTCCCCTAGGGCTGTGGGTGGCTGGTCTTCCTCAGCGTGGGGGTGTTGCTGGAAGCCGCAGGCGACGGCGGCTGTGCGCATGGCTGTGAGTAGGTCGGTGGGGTCTGGTTGGCTGCGCCGGGCGCGGTCTATGGCCCTGTGATATTGGGACCAGGCTTGTTTGTTGTGCAGTGGGGGCATTTTCAGGGGGGTTGGTAAGCCTTGGTCCACGTCCTCTGGGGGCTGGGGGGAAGATTGGGGATAGTGAGGCGGATATGCAGGGGCCTATTCCCCTTGGGTCCCAGCGGCAGGGGGCCGTATCGGGCCTCCGCCGGGATGATGGTGGTGGGGCCGCCATAGCATATGTCGATGCGGGAGGGGGCGGCCTCCGTTTGGTGGGGGAAGTGGGATGGTTGGCCTTCGAGGTTGGCCGTCAGGTCCACGAGCCCCAGGATTTCGATGGTGTCGCGGACTGCATGGTCCTGGGGTGTGGCCTGCCCTCCGCGGTCCGCCAGGGTGGGGGCGGCGTTCGTGTCGCCGATGATGATGCTGGGGGCGAGCATGGCCATCTGGCGGTATGCTTCGGCCAGGGCTTGGAGGAAGGGTTCCTGGGCGTCGCCGAAGGGTATGTAGGCGTTGATGAGGTTCAGTTGCCATCCGTCCCTGACGACCTCGTAGACACTTAGTCTCCCTGGGATGCTGAGGTGGTGGACGAGGTTGACGTGGATGCCGGCTCGGGCATATAGGGGGGTCCCCTTGTGCCAGTAGCATTTGTACGCCTTCTGGTCCGGGGTATATATGGGGGTGGGTTCTGGAGGGTCGTCTCCTTGTAGGCCTTGTTCCTGGAAGGTGAGGAGGTGGGGGACCCACTCTGTCCCCTGTGCCATTGGGAGCTCCTGGAGGGCGGCTGTGGCGTCCTTGGAGTATGTGACGGCCCGGTGGTTGAGGTCGAGGAGGTTGACCGTAGCCTCGATGGGCGCGGGCCGGGGTCGTGGAGGCTTTCGTCCTCGGCCCTTGCCCCGTCAGGTAAGAGGGTTGGGGCCCGGGGATTTTTTGCCTGGTGGTGGGCGCTTGGGTAGGCGCGGTGGTGGGAGGCCCTGGCTCCACTCAGGGGGGAGCTCCCCGGTGTACTTGGTGCCTCTGTGTGCCCTGTTTTTTGGGGTTGAGGAGCCGGATGGGGTGGGCGCTGTTGAGCTCTAAGGTGTCGCCCAGTGGCTTGTCCGGAGCGCTGTTGCCTTGGTCTAGCTCCTTCTGGCGGTGCCAGGTCACTCGGATATGCACCCCCCTGTTGGGGCCCAGTTCCTGGAGGCGGTACTGGATCGTGCCCCCACACCAGATCCAGTCGCCCGTGTGGTCGTTGCGGAAGGGCTGTTGGACTTTCGTTTCTTTTTTGAACTCTTGGTACGCTTCGGGCTGGGGCGGTGCTTGTGGCGGGAGGGATGATGATGAGGATGCTTGGTCCGGGTGGGGGGCGGACGCCGAGCTGGTCGGGAGGGTCAGAGGGGGTGCAGGGGGATCGGAGGCTTTTGCCCTGCTGTCTTTTCTGGCTTTTTCGGGGCTGGGGGCGGCCGCGCCTCTTTTCTGCCGCGCTCGCTTTGGCGGGACTGGAGGTGGTGGGGCTGGGGGGTTGTGGGGTTGGAAGAAGGGGTGCGTGGCCTGCTCGCTAGGGTCTTGTAGCGGGGGCTGCGCCGGCGTTTGCATGGTCGCTTTCGCGCGGTTGCGCGTGAGGTTGGCGAGCTTGCGTACGGTCTCCGGGGGGTCTGTGGGCCATGGCAGTGCGGCCGGGCTGTCGTCGAAAGGGTGGTGGAGGTGGTAGTTCCTCATCGCTTTTGCCTGCATGACCCAGGCCTCTGTGGGTTCCGGTGTGTCGGGACCGCTGGGGGATCCTTGAGCCCAGTAGAGTGCCGTGTGGAGGGCTTCCCACGGGGCGCCCTTGCGGCCTGTGATTGTGATGGCTCCGGAGAGTCGCTGCCGGCCTCGTGGGCGGTCTTCCGGGTCTACTTCTGGGGTGTAGGCCTGGGCCACCATGAGGACTCCGTGTGTCCAGTGGAGGACCCACCATTGGGCGTGCGCTTTGAGGATGTGGGCGGCGGGACGTTTGGGGGAGCGTGTCCAGGGTGTCCCACGACGCAATGGCTAGTTCTATCCTGGAGGGGTGGAGGTGTGGGGTGGCCCTGCGGCGTAGGAGTTGATCGATGTTGAGGGGGGTGACGGGGTCTTTGGGGCCTTGCGGTGGTGCGGGCATTGCTGGGATTGCAGTGGGGTCCCAGTAGTGTTGGTGGGCAGCGAGGGTGTATAGGGCGGCGGTGACGATGTGTTCGGCTTGTCCCTCCAGGAGGATGTGGCGCTCCGTGCCGAAGTCCTTTGGCAGGTGGGCTGTGGGCTGGACGGTGATGTGAACCAGAGTGTGTTGGTGGGCCTTTTTTCCACCATCCAGCGCCTGCCACCGATTGTCCCCTGGGATGTGTTGCTGTTGCTGTTTTGGTGGGGGCGGTCCAAGGGCGAGGGACTCTACACCGTGCAGGCAGATGACGTGTTCCCTGGAACTGTTGGGCAGGATGTATATGCCTGGGTCCCCTGGCACGGTGCCCAGGTACATGTTGCCCGTGATGGTGGGGGCCGGGAGCGGATGGCGCAGAGGCGAGGTGCACGGGGTGGAGCAGGGCGGGTTGTGGTGTTCACATCGGGGGTGGTCGATGCCGTATGGGGTGATGTGTACGGCGAAGGGTCCGACAGGGCGCTGTAGTTTATGGGGTTGGATGTCGTTGAGGCGCGCCACCGCCCGTGTGTGGAAGCGTCCTTCGCTGATCCACACGGCGTCTGCCTGTGATGCCGCTGGGTTCAGGCAGTCCGTGATGATGCCGGTGATCGTGCGGTTGTGGGTGGCATCGGACACTCTGGTGGGGGGGGCGCTTATGCGGGGGATGGTGTGGTCGTCGTGGAGGGTGTGGGCCTTGCGTCTTGCGTCGCGTCGGTGCTGGGCCTCTTGGGCGGGAGTGTGTGTGCCTGTGTGTTTGGGCTTCTTGTTGGGGCGGTCTGCCGTGTGGAAGGGGGTGGGCCAGGAGGGGGTGTGATGTAGGGTGCGGTGTGGGAGGTCCCCTCGTGTTGCCCACGTGTACAGGGAGGTCGCGGCGGTCCCCTCCGCCTGTATGGTGTATCGCTCGTCGTGTTGGCGATGGGTGACGAGGACGTCGGGGGCCGTGAGCTCATACACCTGTGTGGTGCGGGGGAGGTGGCGGATGATGGTGATCTTGGCGGCGTCATTTTTGCGGTTGATGGTGTGGGGGATGATGTAGTGGGCCGCCCATTTGTCGTGGGGGGTGTGTTCCGCCGTGTCTAGTTTGAGTGGGGGATGGAGCGGTTTCGGCGCTGGGGATCTTTCTTGGGCTTTCGCGTGCGGTGCCGCTTTGGTCTGGGCCAATTATTGTGGGCTCCAGGCTTCCGGGGCCCGTACCTGGGTGGCTGCCGCTGCCGCGGCCTGGAGGAGGGCGGTGGTGTTGGTGTCTAGGGGGGGGGGGGCCTGGTTGGGGGGTGAGGGCGTCTTGGTCTTGATATGCCCACCAAATGGTGTAGCCTCGTTGGGTGTTGCCGTGTGGGGTTTGGGTCTGGATTTACTGGATGGATAGTGCGGTCCTGATGTCGTCCGCTGCTTGTGGGCTCATGCGTGTGGTGTATGCCCATAACCCCGGGATGTGTATGCCGTGTGGTGCTTGGGCTACTCCTCGCACCGAATGGAGGGTGTGGTAGGTGCGCCTGAGTCCTAGGTGTTCCTGGAGGACGTCCCCACGGATGTCCTCCCACTTTTGTTGCCAGGTGTGTGTGTGGTCGTTGGGGGCGGGGTAGGTGAGGACGATGGCTTGACATGGGGTGGGGCCCGGGTGTACTGTCATGGGTGCCGATGATGTTTGTGGGGGTATGTGGATGGCGTGGCCGGGGGCTGCTGTTATGGGGTCTCCCTCCGTTGGTGTGATGGCAGCATCCCCTTGGATGGTGAGGAGGAGGTGGCGGCGGTCCGCCGGTAGTGCCCAGGCGTTGGTTGGTTCGGTGATTGAGAGGAGGTGGATGGCCTGGAGCCCCGGTGTGATTTCGTCCCACCGGAGCGTGCCGTTGTCGACTGCCCATTCCCGCGGTAGCTTCCGAAACCCGTTGCGGTCCGGGATGGTGCGGTGCTGTGGGGGAAGCTCCATTTTGGTGATGGGCTGGGCCAGGGGCTCTTGGTGGGGGCGCTCCTGTGCGGTTGGTGGGGGCGGTGCCTTGGGCATCTCGTCGTCTGGTTGTTGTGGGGCTTTCGCTTCTCATAGTTCCGCGCTGATGGTGACGAAGACTTCCTGGAGGGTGGGGGAGGCGGGGGGGTGCGGTACCGGATCGTTCCAGGTGAGATGGTACCCTGCTGGGTTCTTGGGGTCTTGCTGTATGGTGATGATGGTGGTGGCGTCGTCTGCAGGCGTCCATCGGTGCGGATTGTGGTCGAGGGGGTGGAGGGTGATGGTGTGGTGGTGTTTCCAGCTGTGGAACGCAAGGAGGGCGTGGAGGCCGTGCCGGGTGTCCCGGGGTGGGCGGGGGTAGGTCGTGGCTGCCGCTTCCAGGAAGGTTTCCATGGTGCCTTCCCAGGTGTCTTCCCAGAGAAGGTCGTCTTCCGGGCCCCACTCGTTGTCGCACCCCTTTGCCTGGCTCCACCCCTGGAGGGTTGCGTGGTTCGCTGGGAGTTCTCGGAGGACGCATTGGTAGTATTGCTCGGCTTCCATGGGGTGGGCTAGGGTGCTGGCCAGTGTGGCGTAGATGTCCTTTGGGGGGGGGGGCGGCGGGGGCGTGGTGGTGCGGTCGGTTTCTTGTTGCTGGTGTTCCGCGTTCTGGTCCGCGGTGGCTGCGGGTGATACGGGGCGGGGTTGCATGGGGTGGTTGGGTTCTCGCGGTTCCAGGGTTTGCTGGTGGGCGTATGGGCGCGGGGCCGTGGCTTCCAGTAGGTGTTGGATGGCCGGGAGGACGTTGTAGTCGTCGTTCCACGGGCAGTAGGCTGCAGCGCACGTCCTGTCGGGGGAAGCGGGGGGACGGTGTGGTTGCGGTGTCGCGGGGCAGTGTACGGCAGGGTGGGTGACGCGTGCGGGTGGTGGCGTGCTCGCTCTGCTGTTCCCCGTGACCTCTGACCCTTGGGGTGTGGTGTGTTGCGCTTGTTGGCTCGTTCTGACCAAGGCGGGATTCAGGTCGCGGGGCGGTCCGGTGAGGTCTAGTTGGTGTTTGGCGGTTTTCCCTGTGTGGCCTGTTCGTAGGTGCTGTGATCGCTGCAGGTGATGTGGTGGGGGGGCGGTGGTGATGCTGGTGGTGAGGGTGGTGTGGGTGATGCAGTGGGTGATTGCACCGCTGGTGGTGCCGATGGCGAGGGTGGTGTAGGCGATGGTGTAGGTGATGCAACGGCACTGTGCCGCCGGTGATGTCCTTGGTGAGGGTGCTTTGTGGATGTGGCTGGTGATTGTGGCGCTGGTGATGCCGGTGGTGAGGGCGGTGTAGGCGACGCGTCAGTTGATGGTGAGGTTGGTGGGTCAGCTGGCCATGGGGTCGCTGGTGGTGTTGGTTGCGATGGCGCTTCTGGTGCTGTTGGTGATGCTGACGGTGAGGGTGGTTGTTCAGTTGGCGATGGCGAGGGTGCTGCTGGTGACCTAACGGGCAGCGGTGTTGCCGGTGATGCCGATGGTGAGGTTGCTGTCCCTGGGCGATGGGGATGTAACATATCAGGGCCGGACCGTTGGACACCCCGGTTGGTGGTGGTGGTGGTGAGGGTGCTGTAGGTGACCCATCGGGTGGTGGGGTCGATGATGCCGATGGTGGGGGTGCGGTAGGTGATGTGGTGGTGATGGTGGCGTAGGGAATGCCCGGGGCGACGGCGAGGGTGGTGACACCGACGGTGAGGGTGTTGTGGGTGGTGTACGGGGTGGTGGTGTCGCTGGTGGTGACGGTGGTGGGTGTCGTTGGTGCTGGTGATGCGGCCGGGTGGTGGTGGTGTTGCGGATGGTGGGGGGTGATGCAGGTGACATCACAGTTCTTGGGAACAGACCTTTCCTTGGACTGCGGGTAGACCCCGTCAGCTGACGGTGGTGCTGGTGGTGTTGATGTTGAGGCTGTAGGAGGCGTTTCACTGGGTGATGGTGCCGCTGGTGAGGCCGATGGTGAGCGCAGGTGTTGCCATGGGTGGTGGTGCCGGTGGTGACGGCGCTGCCGGTGATGTAACGGGTGAGTGTGCTGCTGGTGATGTAGATTGTGAGGGTGCTGTGGTGGTGGTGATGCGGATGATAGTTCATCGAGGTTGGTGGTGGTGATGGTGAGGGCGCTGTTGGTGTCGCCCCCGGTGTTGGTGCCACCGGTGACGCCGATGGTGAGGGCACCGCAGGTGTGGCAGGTGTCGGGGGTCGGCGTCGCCGGCGGCGCTGATGGTGAGGGTGTGGCAGGCGGTGTTACGGTTGACGGTGTTGGTGATGTTGATGGTAGGTGGTGGTGTAGGTGCTGGTTCTGGGTGTGGGTCTGCGCGCGGGCGGTCTTTGGCCTGTTGTGGGCGCTGTTGGCCGGCTTGCCTGCTGGTCTTGGCGGTGTTTGTCGTCTTTTGGTCCTGTCGGTGTTGGGTGGCTTCTCGGCGTTCCTGGCAGAGGGTGCCGCTGGTGATGTCGTTGGTGGGGGTACTACAGGGGTCGCTGCAGGGTTTGCGTTTGGGTGAGGCTTAGGGTGTGGTGTTGGCGCCGTTGGTGATGCCATTTCGTGAGGGTAGGTGCCGCAACCGTTGATGGTGGCGCTGGTGACGGCGGTTGTTGGGGTGCCGGGTGATGGTGAGGGGCGAGGTTGCCGTCGCCGGTGCTTTGGTTGCTGCTGGTGATGGTGCCGCTGGTGGGTTAGATCGTGGAAGTGGTGCAGGCGATGTCATTGGTCCTAGGATAGGGGATGGGATGGGGGAACCGTATCCAGGTGGTGGTGCCGCCAGTGGCACGGATAGCGAGGGTGATGTGGGTGATGTACCGGCTGATGGTGCCGCCTGCGGTGGTGTGGCTGAGGGTGGTGTAGGTGACGCGCCGGGTGTTGGCGTTGTTGGTGATGCCGACGCTGAGGGTGCTGTCGGTGATGCCCCGGCTGTTAGTGCCGCTGGTGATGCTTTTTCTGCTGGCGAGGGTGCTGCAGGGGGTGTTACGGCTGCCGGTGCCGCTGGTGATGACAAGGGTGAGGGTGTTGCAGGTGATGGTTCTGGGTGCGAGTTCGCGCATGGGTGGTCGTCGGCGGTGCTGGGCGTGGGCCCTCGCCACTCCTGGCGGAGGGCTTGCTGGGCGTTTGTGGTCGGTTGGTTCGCCAGTCCTGGCGGTGTTGGTCGCTTCTGGTCTCTGGGGATGTCCTCACCAATCGTCGCGGAGGGTGCTGATGGTGAGGGTGGTGTAGGTGACGGTGTTGTCGATGTCGGTGACGTCTGCGGTTGCAGGTGTTGCACCGGGCTATGCCGAGGGTGAGGTTGGTGTAGGTGATGACGGTGTGGGTGGCTGGCGTCGTCGGTGATGCCGCCGGTGAGGGTGGTGCCGGTGATGGTCCAGTGGATGCCGTTGGTGTGGGCAGTGCGGGTGATGCGTCGGGCGTTGGTGCTGCTGGTGATGCTGATTGTGATGTTGGTGCCAGTGGTGCTCCGGGTGTTGGCGCTGTTGGTGACGCCGATGGTGAGGGCGCTGCTGGTGATGCATTGGTGGGTGGTGCCGCTGGTGATGCTCCGACAGTGAGGGTGCCGCAGGTGATGGGTGCGGGTCCGCGCATGGGGGGCCGTTGGTGGTTTTGGGCCGTCGCCTCTCCTGGCGGAGGGCGTTGCTGGTCGGTTGGCATGCCGGTCCTGGCGGTGTTGGTCGCCTCCGCTGACGTCGGGGCATCTCCTCGCCACTCCTGGCAGAGGGTGCCGCTGGTGTTGCTGATGGTGAGGGTGGTGGATGCGATGGTGTTGTGCATGCTGATGGTGCTGACTAGGGTGGGGGCGCTGTGGGGCGTGATGCTGCCGGTGGTTGGCGTTGTCGCTGGTGATGCCCGCGGTGAGGGTGTTGTCCCTGATGCTCCGGGTGATGCCGATGCTGCGGGAGCTGCAGTTGATGCTCTGATTTACGGTGTCGCTGGTGATGCCGATGGTGAGGGTGGTGTAGGTGGTGTTCTGTTCTGCGGTGCCGCTGGTGATGATGATGGTGAGGGTGCCGCAGGTGGTGCTTCTGGGTGTGGGTCCGCTCGGGCGTGTGGGTGGTCCTTGGGCCTTGTTCGGCGTGGGCTGTTGCTATTCCTGGCTGGGGGCCCGGTGGGTGGCTTTGTTGGCCGGTCTGCCCGCCAGTCCTGCTGGTGCCCTTGGTGATGCCGACGGTGAGGATGTCGTAGGTGATATACTGTGTTGGGGTCGTTGTGAAGCGGTACCCGAAGCCTATGGCCCATGGCCCGGAGGCCTGTGAGCCGTCATAACCGTGCGGAAGCCGTTGACACCGGCTGTCAGCGGGATATCCCTGTTCTCTAATGCGCGGGATCCGGAATCCGATCCCTAACCATTCAATCGATGTAGAATTACCATAATTTTACTGTCTTGGTCGATTTTTGGTTAGAAATCGGTGAAATACCCGATTTCTACCGCGATTACTAATTGTCGTGAAATCGCCGCCTGTTGTCGCCTGTTTGCGCGCTCTCGTCGCTTCTCCGTGGCGAGTTTTGTGATGGACTTTTCTCGAGTACCTTTGAGGTTCTAAAGGAACTTAAGGGCTGGATCTAGAGGGTTTTTCTTGTACTTTCATCCGGTGTGTTCAACAGAATTTTTCGTCGTTGCGTCTGAGAGAAAATCAGCGCGCGAGCTTTTCCGTCGATCGCTCGAACTCATGGTTCTCAAGGACCATGAGTTCGGACGGAATCCCGCATTCCCCCCCTATGCCTTTCATTCATGCCCCTTTCACGTGGGCATATCACTTTGCATGGGGAAAAGGGCAATAGGGATGTTTTAGGCAGCCTATGGGTTTCGCAAACCCAAGTCGTTTGCGTGCGCAAACGCTAACTTTGTGGCCTTGTGAGCATGCACGTTAGAAACCAAACACAATGCTCACAAGACCAAAAGCCCTAGGCCATTTTCGTTTTTCGAGCCAACTCAACGATGGCCCGGGGATGGTAACAGTTCATATATGCAGCAGTTGGTAAAGGGTGATTTGAGACGTGTTTTTCATGTAGCGGTTGGTAATAGGCTGGTGTTTTTCCATGTAAACATTGGTACCAACATCCTCCTCTTTTCTTTACCTTAATGTTTTTTTGTTTTTTCTATTTCTAATCCATTATTATGTCCCGTTTGAAAAACCGGAATGTTTTCTTTTGGTTGAATTTTTCTTTTTCTTCTGTAGGGATTATTCTTCTATTGTAGAACCATTATTTCTTCTTTGAAAACTTCTAGTGTTTTCATTTGTATAACACTTGTACTATTTTTCTGTGGCCGTTTTTTCAAAACACTACACTCTTTTTGTTCTAAACCCCGCACTCCTGGTATTGGTGTGAAATGTTTGTCTTGCTTTTCTTTTTCAAAACTTGCACTCCTTTTTGTGTTGAAAATCCTACACTGTTTTTTTTTGTCACTCACTCCTGTGTTGAAAATCCTGTTTTTTTTATCTACTGAAATATTGTTTTTTTTCTCTGAAATTCTGCAGAGTTGCAGTGGCCAGAGTTCCTGTTTTTTTATGGAACTTGGATTGCACCTCTCTCTACCCGTACAACGTTCGTTCTCTTTACGCAGATTTCCCGTTCTTGTGTGTGCTGCGGCGCCTGTGTTACACGCACCTGCACTCTGAAGCCATCATGCCCCACCACCACGGCCTCGCAGGCGTTAAATTCCATCTGCCGCAGCCCTTGCACACGCAATGCCGAACCTGTCGCAAGGTGCCCTGCGCTGCACACCACCGCTGCCGCTGTGCCTGCTGCCAATGCTAGCACGGCCGCCTCCACCACTAGGGGGGGGGGGGGGGCTGCAGACAGCGTCAGCAGATGGCGTCACCGGTGCCCTGTCATGCGTCTGGGCTCCTGATGCCCTTGTCTGTGGGCCACTGGCTTGCTTCTGACTGCCAATATCTGGGGGCAGGCCGCTCAAGTGGTCGTGTTTGACTGCCACTGTTTTGCCTCCCTCCGCGTCCCACTGGCGGGGACCGGCCTGCAAATAAGGGGGGATTACGAGGGGGGCGGAGGTTGGGTCGATTTAGTCAAGGAGGCAGAGGAACATGCAGCAAATATGCTGCAACGCCGGCCCCTCACATGCCACCTCCACCGGGCAGCACTGTATTCTGATCCCAGTGATCCACTCCACATCTGCACAGTCATCCACTCCACATCTGCACAGCGTGTGGAAAATAATGTTGTATGCAACACTTCAAATCACAGAACATCTACAAAATGTTGGGGGCCTACCAAAACATCCTCTTTGTCATCACTGCCGTGACGTTTATTGCCACTTCAGGGCAATGAAATGATCATGATCGTGGAGGAGGTAAATAAACAAAGGGTCTTTTGACTGCAACAGTCACGGCATGTAGCACCCAATGTTGCAAATCTGACCAGATCTTTGCACTTTGACTGACGACATCTGCATGCTGGATGCTAAAAAGATCAAACGGTGCCACTTGTTTGCAGCGCACAGACATCATCCAGATGATTTCAGAAACTGCCAATCAGCTGCACATGTGTTCATAAACTGGGCAAATTGCAGGTGTGTTTCCTGAGCTCAGGGCTTCCCCTCGAAATATGAAAAAAATCCATAAAGCATTGCCCATCTTCATCCATGCTGTGCAGCAATTGTGTGCTGGCTTGATAGTGCTGTTTAGAAAACAATGCAACAAATGATAAAATACATACCTGTGGTTGGATGACAATCCACTTTCACAGTTTGTACAACTCGCAGCGGAAAAAGTTGCTGGGGTCAAAACAGACTGATGACACGACATATAACCAAGCACTCGACGAGCTCATGTGGACCTGTGCCACATGCAACACTGTAGAAAAGCAGGGCCAAAAAAAAGCCACCTGATGGCACTCTGCGTCAAGCTGCCAGCCGGGAAAAGTGGGCATGGAAGACCAGGAACCCTTCGTACGGCACCCACCAGTGCCAACAAGCAGCATGCGCGATGGCGGGCAGCAGATGAGTGCTTGGGAACCCAAGCACCTAAAGAACATATATATATTACACACATGTATAAATCACATACCTCTGCACCTGCAGAGTTTTGTTTTTGGGGGGGGTCCAGACCTTGGTAAAGCCCTCTTCCCAGATAGTACTCGAGAAACTCTCGGAATCAAGGATCAGAGCTGTCCAATGCTACGATTGTCCCACTAATCGATGTGGTAGCAACGTGGCACGCAGTGAGGATGAGCTAAATCTGATGCCAGCTCTGTCGTGGCCTACCGTCAGTGATGTTGGTGCTGTGCATGGGACAGGGGCATCTGTCTCTTTGGGGGGGGGGGGGGTTGCTTTTGATGCCAAAAATACAATCTGTTGTGTGGTGTGTGCTGCACTTTGTGTTTTGTGTGTTGTGTGCTGTGCTTGTTTTCGTCTTGGTGAAAGAGCACTGTGTGGTGTGCGGTGCGTGTTTCTGTAGTTGTAAATTACTGTACAGATTACTGATTACTGTACAGATCAGGACATGGCTCACGTTGGATCACTGAGGGATCATGACCAATGCATTGCTCCAGAGTACCTTCAAAATGTGGGCTGAATGCACTGTTTTGAGGGGGGAGCGGGGCTAGATCACTCCCACAACACGCGGCACCACCTCATAGGACGACTTGGAAGGTGCGCGGCAGGGATAGGTATAACTGGGTGGGTGGGTCCCCCTTTACCAGCCCCCCACCCCTATTGTGACGAAGAGTCACGATGTCCGTCACAACAACCCCCGCAGAGCCTTTTGGGTGTCACGATATTTTCGGAACTGCAGATTCCCACTATGGCCCTTTGTAGATATTGTGACATGTCACGATTCACTATCCCCCATCCCCCACCCCCACCCCAGACCCCCACCCCCCGAGCGGCACGAAAATTATACCCATCCCTGGTGCGCGGTCCTCAATCTTCCTAGACCAGTCCCCAGAAAGCCCAGAAACATCCACTCAGCAGTCAAACGCAGCGCGGGGGACGGGGTGGGCAGGTCTGGCAATCAGCCTGGCGGCACCAGAGCGACTGCTGCTTACATTTTTTTTATGCAGGACCCTAACCGGGAAGCATAACACAAAGCCAGACCACGGGCACTGCAAGCATTCATGGCGGACCGAAATTCATCGACAGACAGCAGCCTTGGTCACGAAACCTCAGACGTCGTTACCAAGTGGATTTCCACTCCTGCACAACTCCTTCATCTATCAAGACAGCACGCGACTGCTGCATCCACTGTCCCTCCCAAGCACTGAATTATTGGATTGCCCCGAGGCAAGGAGGAGAGGCTGAATCGGCAGCCGGCTCACCTTGTTCCCAACAGCGTACTCCTCTTGCAGCTTGTGTTTTGCTCTGCTGCACCGAGTGTTAGGGTCGGCACCGGACTGGCTCACGGGTCAAATGCGCTGCCTGGTACCACCGATGGAATGATTCAGCTGTGGGGAAGAGTGGGGCCTTGATCACGGATGATATGGTCCTGGGGGGCAGTCAAAGGCTCACGTTCCGCCAACCGGTTTGTAACCGGCAGGCGTGTCGCCTCATGGGTGCCGAGGCGCCCTATCCCACCCGGCTGTGCCACCGCCACTTGACAACCTCCTGCATGCTGGCGAGCGCTAGCGCTGGCTGCGACAACCGAACAGTGAACCTCACGTGTCACTCAAAGAATGGTGGCGGGTACCTGCCCAGCGCTGCCAGTTGATCGCCCACGGAGGTGGGTTGGGGTAGATATGCTGCAGGATCCATTCCTCATTATGGCTCAGACACCTGAATCCCGTCCACCACGCCAGGAGGGAATAAGGTGCGTAGGATCGCAAGGGCTGTCAACCCTCCACCTTCATCGCTCCCTCACGCGCTCCGTCCCTCCACTGACTACACTCCCCCCCTCCGTCCCAGAGGCGGGTTCCAAGCTCACGCAGCTCGGGGGCGGCAGGGGTAACGGGTGCACGCTGGGCGGGCCGCCCGCGGGTCCTGTCCTTCTCGTCCCCTGGGTCAGTGGCTAAAATGGTGCAAACTCTAGGTTTGGTGCGGCTGGTAGCGAGCACAAAGTCGCTTGGGTGAGTGGCTATGGGGATCCAGAGATCATCACTGATTTCGTAGGCACAACAAGGGCAGTTGTAGCAGCAAGGGGGCTACCAAAGGCTCCCAGCCCCTGGGCAAACTCATCCAGGTACTACAGCCAACAGCCTAGTGGCAGCGTCCAAGCTGCACTATTGTTGCGGCCATATCCCCAACGGGCCTCCCAAACACAGAATTCGGCAGCCCGACACCAATGGGCATTCCCGCAAGGCAGAATTCGTGGTCCCAAGGCTCCCCGCGCGTAAATGTTTGACGGTCTGTATCGCATCGCGGCCTGTATGGCTCCGGGGAGGCTGCAGGATGCCTCTGGGATGCCGGGTTACCGTGTGTCATGTGTTGCTCTCGTGGGTGGACAGGCGCCAAGCACTAAACCCATGGGACAAGCATCCTCCCCCCCCAGAAACTGCCCTCGACCAACAACGGCGTCATGCAGGTCACACCAAAGACATGGCATTGGACACCGACTGTACCCCAAGGCACTGTGCATGTGCATCCCCTTTCCACTGGCCGTCGAGTTGGCTCGCGCTGCCCACAGCCCGGGTGATGGATATCCACGGGCTTGTGTACCCCATACAGCCCAAAGGTGTATCTGCAACCCCCGGGAGGAGGCGGGGCGGGGGGGGGGGGCTTCGTCCTTGGAAAATTTCCCTCTGAGGCAGGCCCGCCTGGCAGCCGTTTGAACGACAGAAATGCGGGCCGCAGTGACGTCACAACATCTAGAGAGCGTCATTCAGTAACTGCCGCCAGTGGCTGGCACATCGAACGCCGTCACTGCAACCTTCAAACCGCCCTCAGTCCACCAACACACAGAGAGAAAATGATCCCCTGGAGTGACAGAAGACGCAGAAGAATTTCAAAGAGTGACATGGAAAGGAAGCAGGACAGGGGAGGGTACAGTGTTGAAAAGACCGCCACCCGCACATCCCTCCACCGGCCCGGCAGGTGACGGGGACAAGATTGCCACTTCCTTCGGGGCCACAGTCGCTGGCCGCAGTGCAGAGATGGCGGAGTGGTCATCGGGGGCTTTGCTTGGGGCGGGGCAAGGATACACATGAGGGGTCGGGGGGGGACTCGGGAGGAGGGGAGGATCCAAAGGGGGATGCTGAGGGTTGCAAACGCAGTGACCAACAATTAGAAAAGCGGATAAGAGGCAAGTTGCTGGCGGGTATACACCAGTCTGCAGCGCCACTGGCACGGACAGAAATGGTCGGCATGGCATGTCTGACCAGATATGCCACCAGCGTCCGGCGGGAATTCCCGGCCTTGTTCCGAACCAGTCCGTTGAAAGGTACCACTCGGTAGTGCTTGCCCCACTCACGTCCAAAAGTGAGTAGGAACCTCCTGCGTTCAGGACGTGGCTCAGTAGGACCCAGCCACGCCTAGCTTGGCCGACACCAGCGGCAAGTCTGGGGCTGACCGTCACCCCAAAGAGGGGAGGGGGGCTCTCGCCCCCTTCATGCGCCCTGTGGGGGCGGGGCATCTGGCAGGCCTCAGGTGGCAAGGCCCCCAGCCTCAGCCTCGCCCGTGACCGGGGGGGAGGGGCTGCGGCTCAGATCCCTTGGGGCGACGGGCAACAGAAGGCCGTGTGTAGGGTCGGGGGACCGCAGCGGTAATGGGCTCAGGAGGAGCGCAGGAGTGTGGAGCTGTGGAGACAGCAGGTGCTGAGGGTGGAGGTCCATGGACGGGCTGTGTTGGAGGATGACGGGGGATCGCGTCGCAGCGAGCACCCGTCGGATGGCCCGCTGCGCCCGCAGGCCCATGTAGACGCAGGCGGCGACCAGGACGGCGTTGATCGCCATCTCCACAAGTAGGATCCAATGGGTGCGTTGGCTCCAACACACCACGTGCACCTGCCCATGACGGCCGAACTGGAGGCAATGGCTGTCGCTGTTGGCGAACCACACGAAGATTGCGCAGCCTATAGTACGGGCGGAGATACCGGAAAGGGGGGGGGGGGTGAACCTACCGGTTGGTACTTCCGGTGAACACACTTGGTTTGCGCGCCTCGGCTGCTTGGGGAAGTGCCTATGTGGGGAGGGGGTATGTGGGGAGGGAGAAGGGGAAGCACAGAGGGCCGCAGGGGATGTAGGTTTGTGCGCGACAGTGGAATGCCTGTGCCCCTGTTCAAAGTTGCGGTTTGTTTCCTTCAGCCTCTTGTTTCGGCCAGGGACTGGAAAGAATATGCCCTTTGATCAGTGTGTGTGTGTGTGTGTGTGTGTGTGTGTGTGTGTGTGTGCGCGCGCGTGTGTGTGTGGGTGGGTGGGTGTGTGCCAATTGCCAATTGCCCCGCAACGGGGGATTCACTGAAATGCAGTTCATGCCTGTGGCAGTTCTTGAGGAGACTTTGTAACACATTGTGTGTGTGTGTGTGTGTGTGTGTGTGTGTGTGTGTGTGTGTGTGTGTGTGTGTGTGTGTGTGTGTGTGTGTGTGTGTGTGTGTGTGTGTGTGTGTGTGTGTGCCAAGGTAACAATTCCAATCATGCTCAAACTGCGAGGTTCAACAATCCTAAAGACCTAGCACTACTGCAAACCATGAGTTCATTGTCCAGCCCTGCAGGGGGGCCACCCTAACGGGCTCGTTGCTCCAGATTGACAAGTGTCACCAACGCACCGCGACTCCTGCCCTTTGAACCATATACCACCATGTGTGTGTGGGGGGGGGGGGGGGGGATACCATATTAAAGAGGAAGGCCTGCATGGGTCCAGGGGTGGGTGCCCAGCGGGGGGGGCCTGTGCCAAAAAGGATGTCTGATGAGAATCATCATGACTGCACTGGCCCCCCTTGAGTGTCGTCACCCTCGCCTAGGCCAGAGCCTCTGGCGGCTGGGGGTTATGAGACCTCAGTGCCTGCACGCCCATGCCGCTCCGGCCGGCGTGCTCGTTTGCCCGGCAGGCCGCCCTGGGGAGGTGTCTCTCCCCTCCGTCGCTTCGTCCCCGTGCGCCAGGGTTGGGGCTGGCTCTGGGCGCCGGGCGCCCCTAGTGTGTGCCCCCCCCCCCCTCACCGGCGTGTGCGTGACGCATCTCTTGGGGGCTGGGGGTTGCCCCCCCTTCCCCCCGACCCGGTGTCCTCTGGGTGGCTCTGCGCGCCCCCAGGCGGCGCAGTGGGGTGGGGGCTCGCCCCGCGGCAGGGGGGCACATCGCAGGCACCCGCGGCTGCCCCTGGTGCCCTCGGGCATAGCAATATCGTACTCCCCTGTGCGCCAGCGCGCACGCTCTGCGCAGTGGGTGTCCGTGTGCCTCGCACACCCACGTCTTTCGCCGCCGCTTGTGTGTCTCCGGCCTGTGTTGCCGTGTGCGCCGCTTGTGTGTCTCCGGCCTGTGTTGCCGTGTGCGCGCGTGTTGTGGTGTGAAGCGTATGGTATGTGGCTCCTGGCTCCCATTCTCTGGCCCCATGTCCACCACTTGAAAGGGGGGGTGCCTCCCGCCGTCCGGTACTGTGGGTTTCGCATAGAAGTCCGTGCCGTAGTGCAGCGCAGAGCGCCTGGCTCCTCCTTTTGCCGGGCACCGCCTCCTGTCCGCCGGCGTCGCTGGGTTGCGTTGCGGCTTGGCGCCCTGCGCCCTGTCGCGTCTGGCTTTCTTCTGTGCCTGCTTAGACTGTTGCCTCTGCGCCCATCTCTCCTCCCCATACGCCCGGAGTCGTTGTAGGTGGCGCGAGACCTCCAGCGGCCTGGTGAAAAAGGGCCTTCCCTCCAGCCCCATGACCAAGCCTGCTCCCATAGTGATTAGGGTCTTGCAGTGGTTGGTCATCTTGGCCGGCAAGATAGTGTCCTATCCCACGGCCCTTCCCATGAGCGTAGTGATGAGCCTGAGCACTCTGGCTTTCTCCTAGAGGGGCATTTCTCCCCCCACGAATCGTGATTGTGGTGCTGGCGGCAGCTGCCGTCCGGCATACGCTTCAAAATCCAGAGCCAGCTCCATGTACGAGACCTGCCACTGGGCTTGGGGCCGTCGGCGCTCCGTAGGCGGCATCGTCAGCCACTGTAGCTCCGTCGTCCACCGGATTACCATGGGTAGGAGGTCTAGGCCCCATCGCCATTCCCTCGGCATGGCCCCCAGTACGGGGGGGGGGGGCGTGGGTACCCCTTGCGGCTGCGGTAGCTGCAGCAAGTGCCATGGGTATGTGTTGCGCGGCTCCTTCCGGTGGCTGGTGGGGAAGAGGCTGCCCGCTTCGTCGTCGGCCCCCTTGCGGTCTCGAAGGACGCCCAGGAACATCTCATGTAACTTCATTGCAAACAGTTGCCACGGGTGGGTGTCCTGCGCCGCCCATGCCGCTCCTGCTTCCGCCAGGCAGTCCA